>JAQBSW010007156.1:0-42865 GCA_029291075.1 Eudiplozoon nipponicum
CAGGATTTGTGCTCTGGCTAATTGGAAATGATTAAATTTACACAAAGTACAATTTTAATTTGTTATGAAAATTTAGCTGTGTCTAACAATGTTCGTAAAATTCTTTTATATTTCATTCATATAACTATAGGGTAGCATTCATATGGATAAATTCAGCACGGAATAAGATCTATACTTAATGCTGAATCAATTAGTGTTGTATTCAAACTTCCACGAATAAGCAATTAATTTATATTTTCACAAAATCTATTTGAAGGCTGCCTTATTATTATAATTATTTGTGTTCAAAGTGTAATAGTTCGGACCGTCACTTTAATTTAATGCACAGTTTGAGTTGTTAAGTGTAAAAATGATGCTATTCTAAGAAATATTGCTTCCAAAATCAAATAAATGTACATCACTATTAGCAAGCACAAAACGCCGCCACTGCGTCAATATTGGCGTCTCCGAGCGGTCCAAGTTTTGGGTTTAAGAAATCTGGCTGCAAGGATGTGCGTTAGAATCTTTCCGCTGCACATTTTAACACAATTCAGGGAAAAATTCTCTCCTGTTTGTCTCATTTCTAAAATTTAATGGAATTCTGCCATTGTTGGTTTTCGCAAAATTCAGCTACTGAAATACCGCTTTTTTATAATTCATAAAAATTATGCCTTGCGATTTATAAAAGAGCAAATATTTCTCATTTTTAATTGGAAATAATTGTGTTAATAGCACCAATATTCACATATTCCATTCCAATTAACTGCACTATTTTTGATGGTATAGCTTATTTTTTTTCAAATTTAAGTGAATTCTGTTAATTTTATTTCTGCGAATATTTATTTGGAAGCATTTGGTATTATTCTACATAGATTGCTTTTGAAAATGCAACATATATTCCCAAAATAAATTTGAAGATACATTTGTGAAACATTCGAAACGTGCATGTTGTAAGTTAAACATGGTTATATCAATTAAATATGATACTGACAACTTTTATATATTGCTACTGTTTGAAATTCATGGGGTAGCGTGGCCGAGCGGTCTAAGGCGCTGGATTAAGGCTCCAGTCTCTCCGGGGGCGTGGGTTCGAATCCCACCGCTGCCAGTTTTAGATACAAACACGAGGAAATTTCATCAAATTCTTCTTTTGCTTAAAAATATGGCAGGATTTGTGCTCTGGCTAATTGGAAATGATTAAATTTACACAAAGTTCAATTTTAATTTGTTATGAAATTTGCGCTGTGTTTAACAATGTGCGTAAAATTCTCTTATATTTCATTCATATAAGTATAGGGTAGCATTCATATGGACAAATTCAGCACGGAAGAAGCTCTATACTTAATGCTGAATCAATTAGTGTTGTATTCAAACTTCCACGAATAAGCAATTAATTTATATTTTCACAAAATCTATTTGAAGGCTTCCTTAATGTTATACATATTTGTGTTTAAAGTATAATAGTTCCGACCGTCACTTTAATTTAATGCACAGTTTGAGATGTAAAGTGGAAAAATGATGCTATTCTAAGAAATATTGCTTCCAAAATCAAATAAATGTACATCACCATTAGCAAGAATAAAACGCCGCCACTGCTACAATATTGGCGTCTCCGAGAGGTCTAAGTTGGGGTTTAAGAAATCTGGTCATAAGGACGTGCGTTAGAATCTTTCCGCTGCAAATTTTAACACAATTCAGGGAAAAATTCTCTCCTGTTTGTCTCATTACTAAAATTTAATGGAATTCTGCCATTGTCTGTTTTCGCAAAATTCAGCTATTGAAATACCGTTTTTTTATAATTCATTAAAATTATGCCTTGTGGTTTATGAAAGAGCAGATATTTCTCATTTTTAATTGGAAATAATTGTGTTAATAGCACCAATATTCACATATTCCATTCCAATTAACTGCACTATTTTTGTTGATACAGCTTATGTTTTTTCAAATTTAAGTGAAAATCTGTCAATTTTATTTCTGCGAATATTTATTTGGAAGCATTTGGTATTATTCTACATAGATTGCTTTTGAAAATGCAACATACTTCCGAAAATAAATTTGAAGATACATTGTGAAACATTCGAAACGTGCATGTTGTAAGTTAAACATGGTTATATAAATTAATTATGATACTGAGAACTTTTATATATTGCTACTGTTTCAAATGTGTGTGGTAGCGTGGCCGAGTGGTCTAAGGCGCCGGTTTAAGGCACCGGTCCGAAAGGGCGTGGGTTCGAATCCCACCGCTGCCAGTTTTAGATGCAAACACTATGCAGTTTCATAAAACTATTCTTTTGCTTAAAAATATGGCAGGATTTGTGCTCTGGCTAATTGGAAATGATTAAATTTACACAAAGTTCAATTTTAATTTGTTATGAAAATTGCGCTGTGTTTAACAATGTGCGTAAAATTCTCTTATATTTCATTCATATAAGTATAGGGTAGCATTCATATGGACAAATTCAGCACGGAAGAAGCTCTATACTTAATGCTGAATCAATTAGTGTTGTATTCAAACTTCCACGAATAAGCAATTAATTTATATTTTCACAAAATCTATTTGAAGGCTTCCTTAATGTTATACTTATTTGTGTTTAAAGTATAAAAGTTCTGACCGTCAATTTAATTTAATGCACAGTTTGAGATGTAAAGTGGAAATATGATGCTATTCTAAGAAATATTGCTACCAAAATCAAATAAATGTACATCACCATTAGCAAGCATAAAACGCCGCCACTGCTTCAATATTGACGTCTCCGAGCGGTCCAAGTTGCGGGTTTAAGAAATCTGGCCACAAGGTCGTGCGTTAGAATCTTTCCGCTGCAAATTTTAACACAATTCAGGGAAAAATTCTCTCCTGTTTGTCTCATTGCTAAAATTTAATGGAATTCTGCCATTGATTGTTTTCGCAAAATTCATCTATTGAAATACCGCTTTTTTTAAAATTCATTAAAATTATGCCTTGCAGTTTATGAAAGGGCAAATATTTCTCAATTTTAATTGGAAATAATTGTGTTAATAGCACCAATATTCACATATTCCATTCCAATTAACTGGACTATTTTTGTTGATATAGCTTATGTTTTTTCAAATGTAAGTGAAAACTCTTAATTTTATTTCTGCGAATATTTATTCGGAAGCATTTGGTATTATTCTTCATAGATTGCTTTTGAAAATACAAAATAAATATGAAGATACATTCGTGAAACATTCGAAACGTGCATGTTGTAATTTAAACATGGATATATAAATTAAATATGATACTGAGAACTTTTATATGTTGCTGCTGTATGAGATGTGTATTACAGCGTGGCCGAGTGGTCTAAGGAGTTGGTTTAAAGCACCGGTCCGAAAGGGCGTGGTTTCGAATCCCAACACTGCCAGTTTTAAATGCAAACACTATGCAGTTTCATAAAACTATTCTCTTGCTTAAAAATATGGCAGGATTTGTGCTCTGGCTAATTGGAAATGATTAAATTTGCACAAAGTACAATTTTAATATGTTATGAAAATTGCGCTGTGTTTAACAATGTGCGTAAAATTCTCTTATATTTCATTCATATAAGTATAGGGTAGCATTCATATGGACAAATTCAGCACGGAAGAAGCTCTATACTTAATGCTGAATCAATTAGTGTAGTATTCAAACTTCCACGAATAAGCAATTAATTTATATTTTCACAAAATCTATTTCAAGACTTCCTTAATGTTATACATATTTGTGTTTAAAGTATAAAAGTTCTGACCGTCAATTTAATTTAATGCCCAGTTTGAGATGTAAAGTGGAAAAATGATGCTATTCTAAGAAATATTGCTATCAAAATCAAATAAATGTACATCACCATTAGCAAGCATAAAACGCCGCCACTGCTTCAATATTGGCGTCTCCGAGCGGTCCAAGTTGCGGGTTTAAGAAATCTGGCCACAAGGTCGTGCGTTAGAATCTTTCCGCTGCAAATTTTAACACAATTCAGGGAAAAATTCTCTCCTGTTTGTCTCATTGCTAAAATTTAATGGAATTCTGCCATTGATTGTTTTCGCAAAATTCATCTATTGAAATACCGCTTTTTTAAAATTCATTAAAATTATGCCTTGCAGTTTATGAAAGAGCAAATATTTCTCATTTTTAATTGGAAATAATTGTGTTAATAGCACCAATATTCACATATTCCATTCCAATTAACTGGACTATTTTTGTTGATATAGCTTATGTTTTTTCAAATTTAAGTGAAATCGGTTAATTTTATTTCTGCCAATATTTATTTGGAAGCATTTGGTATTATTCTACATAGATTGCTTTTGAAAATGCAACATACATTCCCAAAATAAATTTGAAGATACATTTGTGAAACATTCGAAACGTGCATGTTGTAAGTTAAACATGGCTATATCAATTAAATATGATACTGAAAACTTATATATGTTGCTACTGTTGAATGTGTTGTAGCGAGGCCGAGTGGTCTAAGGCGCCGTTTCGAGGCACCGCTCCGAAAGGGCGTGAGTTCGAATCACACCGCTGCCAGTTTTAGATGCAAACTCGAGGAAGTTTCATAAAATTCTTCTTTTGCTTAAAAATATGGCAGGATTTGTGCTCTGGCTATTTGGAAATATTTAAATTCACACAAAGTGCCATCATTAATTTTTATGAAAATTGCGCTGTTTTAACAATGTGCGTAAAATTCTCTTATATTTCATTCATATAAGTATAGGGTAGCATTCATATGGACAAATTCAGCACGGAAGAAGCTCTATACTTAATGCTGAATCAATTAGTGTAGTATTCAAACTTCCACGAATAAGCAATTAATTTATATTTTCACAAAATCTATTTCAAGACTTCCTTAATGTTATACATATTTGTGATTAAAGTATAAAAGTTCTGACCGTCAATTTAATTTAATGCTCAGTTTGAGATGTAAAGTGGAAAAATGATGCTATTCTAAGAAATATTGCTACCAAAATCAAATAAATATACATCACCATTAGCAAGCATAAAACGCCGCCACTGCTACAATATTGGCGTCTCCGAGCGGTCCAAGTTGCGGGTTTAAGAAATCTGGCCACAAGGTCGTGCGTTAGAATCTTTCCGCTGCAAATTTTAACACAATTCAGGGAAAAATTCTCTCCTGCTTGTCTCATTGCTAAAATTTAATGGAATTCTGCCATAGATTGTTTTCGCAAAATTCATCTATTGAAATACAGCTATTTTTTATAAACCATTAAAATTATGCCTTGCGTTTTATGAAAGAGCAAATAATTTTCATTCTTAATTGGAAATATGTGTAAATAGCCCCAATATTGACATATTCCATTCCAATTAACTGCACTATTTTTTTGAATAAAGCTTATGTTTTTTTAAATCTGAGTGAAATCTGTGAATTTTATTTCTGCGAATATTGATTTCGATACATTTGGTATTATTCTACATGGCTAAGTTTTCAAAATGCAACATATATTCCCAAAATAAAGTTGAACATACATTTATGAAACTTTCGAAACGTGCATCTTGTAAGTTAAACATGCATAAATAAAATAAATATGATACTGAGTACTATTATATTTTGCTCATGTATGCTTTCCTCGTGGTAGCGTGGCCGAGTGGTCAATGGCGACGGTTTTGGGCACCGGTCATAAAGAGCGTGGGTTCGAATCCCACCGCCGCCAGTTTTAGATACATACACGAGGAAATTTCATCAAAATTTACTTTTGCTTAAAAATATGGCAGGATTTGTGCTCTGGCTATTTGGAAATATTTAAATTCATACAAAGTACTATCTTTAATTTTTATCAAAATTGCGCTGTTTTTAAAAATGTGCATATAATTCTTTTATATTTTATTCATATAAGTGTAGGGTAGCATTCAAATGGACAAATTCAGCACGAAAGAAGCTCTATAATTAATGCTGAAGCAATTACTGTTATAGTCAATGAACTACGAATAAGCAATTAATTTATATTTTAACAAAATCTATTTGAAGGCTTCCTTAATTGTATACATATTTGTGTTTAAAGTATAATAGATCCGACCGTCACTTTAATTTAATGCTTTGTTTGAGATTTAAAGTGGAAAAATGATGCTATTCTAAGAAATATTACTTCCAAAATCAAATAATTGTACATCACCGTTAGCAAGCATAAAACGCAGCCCCTTGTTCAATATTAGCGTCTCCGCGATGTCTAAATTGCGGGTTAAAAATCTGGCTGCAAGGACGTTCATTAGAATCTTTCCGCTGCCAATTTTAACACAATTCAGGTAAGAATTCCATCCTGTTTGTCTCACTTCAAAAAATTTAATTGAATTCTGCCATAGTTTGTTTTCGCAAAATTCATCTATTGAAATACAGCTATTTTTTATAAACCATTAAAATTATGCCTTGCGTTTTATGAAAGAGCAAATAATTTTCATTCTTAATTGGAAATATGTGTAAATAGCCCCAATATTGACATATTCCATTCCAATTAACTGCACTATTTTTTGAATATAGCTTATGTTTTTTTAAATCTAAGTGAAATCTGTGAATTTTATTTCTGCGAATATTGATTTCGATGCATTTGGTATTATTCTAAATAGCTCATTTTTCAAAATGCAACATATATTCCCAAAATAAATTTGAACATACATTTATGAAACTTTCGAAACGTGCATGTTGTAAGTTACACATGGATAAATAAAATAAATATGATACTGAGTACTATTATATTTTGCTCATGTATACTTTGCTTGTGGTAGCGTGGCCGAGTGGTCTGAGGCGCCGGTTTTAGGCGACGGGCCGAAAGGGCTCGGGTTCGAATCCCACCGCTGCCACTTTCAGATACACACACGAGGAAATTTCATTAAATTCTTCTTTTGCTTAAAAATATGGCAGGATTTGTGCTATGGCTATTTGGAAATATTTAAATTCACACAAAGTACCATCTTTAATTTGTTATGAAAATTGCGTTGTGTTTAAAATTGTGCGTATAATTCTTTTATATCTCATTCATATAAGTGTAGGGTAGCATTCAAATGGACAAATTCAGCACGAAAGAAGCTCTACAATTAATGCTGAAGCAATTAGTGTTATAGTCAATGAACTACGAATAAGCAATTAATTTATATTTTCACAAAATCTATTTGAAGGCTTCCTTAATTGTATACATATTTGTGTTTAAAGTATAATAGTTCCGACCGTCACTTTAATTTAATGCTTTGTTTGAGATTTAAAGTGGAAAAATGATGCTATTCTAAGAAATATTGCTTCCAAAATCAAATAATTGTACATCACCATTAGCAAGCATAAAACGCAGCCCCTGGTTCAATATTAGCGTCTCCGAGAGGTCTAAGTTGCGGGTTTAAAAATCTGGCCGCAAGGACGTGCGTTAGAATCTTTCCGCTGCCAATTTTAACACAATTCAGGTAAGAATTCCTTCCTGTTTGTCTCACTTCTAAAATTTAATTGAATTCTGCCATAGTTTGTTTTCGCAAAATTCATCTATTGAAATACAGCTATTTTTTTATAAATCATTAAAATTATGCCTTGCGTTTTATGAAAGAGCAAATATTTTTCATTTTTAATTGGAAATATATGTGTAAATAGCATCAATATTCACATATTCCATTCCAATGATCTGCACTATTTTTTTGAATATAGCTTATGTTTTTTTAAATCTAAGTGAAATCTGTGAATTTTATTTCTGCGAATATTGATTTCGATGCATTTGGTATTATTCTACATAGCTCATTTTTCAAAATGCAACATATATTCCCAAAATAAAGTTGAACATACATTTATGAAACTTTAGAAACGTGCATGTTGTAAGTTAAACATGGATAAATAAAATAAATATGATACTGAGTACTATTATATTTTGCTCATGTATGATTTCCTTGTGGTAGCGTGGCCGAGTGGTCTAAGGCGCCGGTTTTAGGCACCGGTCCGAAAGGGCGTGGGTTCGAATCCCGCCGCTGCCAGTTTTAGATACACACACGAGGAAATTTCATCAAATTCTTCTCTTGCTTAAAAATATGGCAGGATTTTTGCTCTGGCTATTTGGAAATATTTAAATTCACACAAAGTACCATCTTTAATTTGTTATGAAAATTGCGTTGTTTTTAAAATAGTGCGTATAATTATTTTATGTCTCATTCATATAAGTGTAGGGTAGCATTCAAATGGACAAATTCAGCACGAAAGAAGCTCTATAATTAATGCTGAAGCAATTAGTGTTATAGTCAATGAACTACGAATAAGCAATTAATTTATATTTTAACAAAATCTATTTGAAGGCTTCCTTAATTGTATACATATTTGTGTTTAAAGTATAATAGATCCGACCGTCACTTTAATTTAATGCTTTGTTTGAGATTTAAAGTGGAAAAATGATGCTATTCTAAGAAATATTACTTCGAAAATCAAATAATTGTTCATCACCGTTAGCAAGCATAAAACGCAGCCACTGGTTCAATATTAGCGTCTTCGAGAGGTCTAAGTTGCGGGTTTAAAAAATCTGGCCGCAAGGATGTGCGTTAGAATCTTTCCGCTGCCAATTTTAACACAATTCATGGGAAAATTCCCTCCAGTTTGTCTCACTTCTAAAATTTAATTGAATTCTGCCATAGTTTGTTTTCGCAAAATTCATCTATTGAAATAGAGCTGTTTTTTATAAACCATTAAAATTATGCCTTGCGTTTTATGAAAGAGCAAATATTTTTCATTCTTAATTGGAAATATGTGTAAATAGCAACAATATTGACATATTCCATTCCAATTAACTGCACTATTTTTTTGAATATAGCTTATGTTTTTGTAAATCTAAGTGAAATCTGTGAATTTTATTTCTGCGAATATTGATTTCGATGCATTTGGTATTATTCTACATAGCTCATTTTTCAAAATGCAACATATATTCCCAAAATTAATTTGAACATACATTTATGAAACTTTCGAAACGTGCATCTTGTAAGTTAAACATGCATAAATAAAATAAATATGATACTGAGTACTATTATATTTTGCTCATGTATGCTTTCCTCGTGGTAGCGTGGCCGAGTGGTCTAAGGCGCCGGTTTTGGGCACCGGTCCGAAAGAGCTCGGGTTCGAATCCCACCGCCGCCACTTTCAGATACACACACGAGGAAATTTCATTAAATTCTTCTTTTGCTTAAAAATATGGCAGGATTTGTGCTATGGCTATTTGGAAATATTTAAATTCACACAAAGTACCATCTTTAATTTGTTATGAAAATTGCGTTGTTTTTAAAATAGTGCGTATAATTATTTTATGTCTCATTCATATAAGTGTAGGGTAGCATTCAAATGGACAAATTCAGCACGAAAGAAGCTCTATAATTAATGCTGAAGCAATTAGTGTTATAGTCAATGAACTACGAATAAGCAATTAATTTATATTTTAACAAAATCTATTTGAAGGCTTCCTTAATTGTATACATATTTGTGTTTAAAGTATAATAGTTCCGACCGTCACTTTAATTTAATGCTTTGTTTGAGATTTAAAGTGGAAAAATGATGCTATTCCAAGAAATATTGCTTCCAAAATCAAATAATTGTACATCACCGTTAGCAAGCATAAAACGCAGCCCCTGGTTCAATATTAGCGTCTCCGAGAGGTCTAAATTGCGGGTTAAAAATCTGGCTGCAAGGACGTGCGTTAGAATCTTTCCGCTGCCAATTTTAACACAATTCAGGTAAGAATTCCTTCCTGTTTGTCTCACTTTATAAAATTTAATTGAATTCTGCCATAGTTTGTTTTCGCAAAATTCATCTATTGAAATACAGCTATTTTTTATAAATCATTAAAATTATGCCTTGCGTTTTATGAAAGAGCAAATATTTTTCATTCTTAATTGGAAATATGTGTAAATAGCACCAATATTGACATATTCCATTCCAATTAACTGCACTATTTTTTTGAATATAGCTTATGTTTTTTTAAATCTGAGTGAAATCTGTGAATTTTATTTCTGCGAATATTGATTTCGATGCATTTGGTATTATTCTACATGGCTCATTTTTCAAAATGCAACATATATTTCCAAAATAATGTTGAACATACATTTATGAAACTTTCGAAACGTGCATGTTGTAAGTTAAACATGGATAAATAAAATAAATATGATACTGAGTACTATTATATTTTGCTCATGTATGCTTTCGTTGTGGAAGCGTGGCCGAGAGGTCTAAGGCGCCGGTTTTAGGCACTGGTCCGAAAGGGCGTGGGTTCGAACCCCACCGCTGCCAGTTTTAGATACATACACGAGGAAATTTCATCAAATTCTTCTTTTGCTTAAAAATATGGCAGGATTTGTGCTCTGGCTATTTGGAAATATTTAAATTCACACAAAGTACTATCTTTAATTTGTTATGAAAATTGCGCTGTGTTTAAAAATGTGCGTATAATTCTTTTATATCTCATTCATATAAGTGTAGGGTAGCATTCAAATGGACAAATTCAGCACGAAAGAAGCTCTATAATTAATGCTGAAGCAATTACTGTTATAGTCAATGAACTACGAATAAGCAATTAATTTATATTTTAACAAAATCTATTTGAAGGCTTCCTTAATTGTATACATATTTGTGTTTAAAGTATAATAGATCCGACCGTCACTTTAATTTAATGCTTTGTTTGAGATTTAAAGTGGAAAAATGATGCTATTCTAAGAAATATTGCTTCCAAAATCAAATAATTGTACATCACCGTTAGCAAGCATAAAACGCAGCCCCTGGTTCAATATTAGCGTCTCCGCGAGGTCTAAATTGCGGTTTAAAAATCTGGCCGCAAGGACGTGCGTTAGAATCTTTCCGCTGCCAATTTTAACACAATTCAGGGAAAAATTCCCTCCTGTTTGTCTCACTTCTAAAAATTTAATTGAATTCTGCCATAGTTTGTTTTCGCAAAATTCATCTATTGAAATAGAGCTGTTTTTTATAAATCATTAAAATTATGCCTTGCGTTTTATGAAAGAGCAAATATTTTTCATTCTTAATTGGAAATATGTGTAAATAGCACCAATATTGACATATTCCATTCCAATTAACTGCACTATTTTTTTGAATATAGCTTATGTTTTTTTAAATCTAAGTGAAATCTGTGAATTTTATTTCTGCGAATATTGATTTCGATGCATTTGGTATTATTCTACATAGCTCATTTTTCAAAATGCAACATATATTCCCAAAATAAAGTTGAACATACATTTATGAAACTTTCGAAACGTGCATGTTGTAAGTTAAACATGGATAAATAAAATAAATATGATACTGAGTACTATTATATTTTGCTCATGTATGCTTTCCTTGTGGTAGCGTGGCCGAGTGGTCTAAGGCGCCGGTTTTAGGCACCGGTCCGAAAGGGCGTGGGTTCGAATCCCACCGCTGCCAGTTTTAGATACACACACGAGGAAATTTCATCAAATTCTTCTTTTGCTTAAAAATATGGCAGGATTTGTGCTCTGGCTATTTGGAAATATTTAAATTCACACAAAGTACCATCTTTAATTTGTTATGAAAATTGCGCTGTGTTTAAAAATGTGCGTATAATTCTTTTATATCTCATTCATATAAGTGTAGGGTAGCATTCAAATGGACAAATTCAGCACGAAAGAAGCTCTATAATTAATGCTGAAGCAATTAGTGTTATAGTCAATGAACTACGAATAAGCAATTAATTTATATTTTCACAAAATCTATTTGAAGGCTTCCTTAATTGTATACATATTTGTGTTTAAAGTATAATAGTTCCGACCGTCACTTTAATTTAATGCTTTGTTTGAGATTTAAAGTGGAAAAATGATGCTATTCTAAGAAATATTGCTTCCAAAATCAAATAATTGTACATCACCATTAGCAAGCATAAAACGCAGCCCCTGGTTCAATATTAGCGTCTCCGAGAGGTCTAAGTTGCGGGTTTAAAAATCTGGCCGCAAGGACGTGCGTTAGAATCTTTCCGCTGCCAATTTTAACACAATTCAGGGAAAAATTCCCTCCTGTTTGTCTCACTTCTAAAATTTAATTGAATTCTGCCATAGTTTGTTTTCGCAAAATTCATCTATTGAAATACAGCTATTTTTTATAAATCATTAAAATTATGCCTTGCGTTTTATGAAAGAGCAAATATTTTTCATTTTTAATTGGAAATATATGTGTAAATAGCATCAATATTCACATATTCCATTCCAATTAACTGCACTATTTTTTTGAATATAGCTTATGTTTTTTTAAATCTAAGTGAAATCTGTGAATTTTATTTCTGCGAATATTGATTTCGATGCATTTGGTATTATTCTACATAGCTCATTTTTCAAAATGCAACATATATTCCCAAAATAAAGTTGAACATACATTTATGAAACTTTCGAAACGTGCATGTTGTAAGTTAAACATGGATAAATAAAATAAATATGATACTGAGTACTATTATATTTTGCTCATGTATGCTTTCCTTGTGGTAGCGTGGCCGAGTGGTCTAAGGCGCCGGTTTTAGGCACCGGTCCGAAAGGGCGTGGGTTCGAATCCCACCGCTGCCAGTTTTAGATACACACACGAGGAAATTTCATCAAATTCTTCTTTTGCTTAAAAATATGGCAGGATTTGTGCTCTGGCTATTTGGAAATATTTAAATTCACACAAAGTACAATCTTTAATTTGTTATGAAAATTGCGCTGTGTTTAAAAATGTGCGTATAATTCTTTTATATCTCATTCATATAAGTGTAGGGTAGCATTCAAATGGACAAATTCAGCACGAAAGAAGCTCTATAATTAATGCTGAAGCAATTAGTGTTATAGTCAATGAACTACGAATAAGCAATTAATTTATATTTTCACAAAATCTATTTGAAGGCTTCCTTAATTGTATACATATTTGTGTTTAAAGTATAATAGTTCCGACCGTCACTTTAATTTAATGCTTTGTTTGAGATTTAAAGTGGAAAAATGATGCTATTCTAAGAAATATTGCTTCCAAAATCAAATAATTGTACATCACCATTAGGAAGCATAAAACGCAGCCACTGGTTCAATATTAGCGTCTCCGAGAGGTCTAAGTTGCGGGTTTAAAAAATCTGGCCGCAAGGACGTGCGTTAGAATCTTTCCGCTGCCAATTTTAACACAATTCAGGGAAAAATTCCCTCCTGTTTGTCTCACTTCTAAAATTTAATTGAATTCTGCCATAGTTTGTTTTCGCAAAATTCATCTATTGAAATACAGCTATTTTTTATAAATCATTAAAATTATGCCTTGCGTTTTATGAAAGAGCAAATATTTTTCATTCTTAATTGGAAATATATGTGTAAATAGCATCAATATTCACATATTCCATTCCAATTAACTGCACTATTTTTTTGAATATAGCTTATGTTTTTTTAAATCTAAGTGAAATCTGTGAATTTTATTTCTGCGAATATTGATTTCGATGCATTTGGTATTATTCTACATAGCTCATTTTTCAAAATGCAACATATATTCCCAAAATAAAGTTGAACATACATTTATGAAACTTTCGAAACGTGCATGTTGTAAGTTAAACATGGATAAATAAAATAAATATGATACTGAGTACTATTATATTTTGCTCATGTATGCTTTCCTTGTGGTAGCGTGGCCGAGTGGTCTAAGGCGCCGGTTTTAGGCACCGGTCCGAAAGGGCGTGGGTTCGAATCCCACCGCTGCCAGTTTTAGATACATACACGAGGAAATTTCATCAAATTCTTCTTTTGCTTAAAAATATGGCAGGATTTGTGCTCTGGCTATTTGGAAATATTTAAATTCACACAAAGTACAATTTTTAATTTGTTATGAAAATTGCGCTGTGTTTAAAAATGTGCGTATAATTCTTTTATATCTCATTCATATAAGTGTAGGGTAGCATTCAAATGGACAAATTCAGCACGAAAGAAGCTCTATAATTAATGCTGAAGCAATTAGTGTTATAGTCAATGAACTACGAATAAGCAATTAATTTATATTTTCACAAAATCTATTTGAAGGCTTCCTTAATTGTATACATATTTGTGTTTAAAGTATAATAGTTCCGACCGTCACTTTAATTTAATGCTTTGTTTGAGATTTAAAGTGGAAAAATGATGCTATTCTAAGAAATATTGCTTCCAAAATCAAATAATTGTACATCACCATTAGCAAGCATAAAACGCAGCCACTGGTTCAATATTAGCGTCTCCGAGAGGTCTAAGTTGCGGGTTTAAAAATCTGGCCGCAAGGACGTGCGTTAGAATCTTTCCGCTGCCAATTTTAACACAATTCAGGGAAAAATTCCCTCCTGTTTGTCTCACTTCTAAAATTTAATTGAATTCTGCCATAGTTTGTTTTCGCAAAATTCATCTATTGAAATACAGCTATTTTTTATAAATCATTAAAATTATGCCTTGCGTTTTATGAAAGAGCAAATATTTTTCATTCTTAATTGGAAATATGTGTAAATAGCATCAATATTCACATATTCCATTCCAATTAACTGCACTATTTTTTTGAATATAGCTTATGTTTTTTTAAATCTAAGTGAAATCTGTGAATTTTATTTCTGCGAATATTGATTTCGATGCATTTGGTATTATTCTACATAGCTCATTTTTCAAAATGCAACATATATTCCCAAAATAAAGTTGAACATACATTTATGAAACTTTCGAAACGTGCATGTTGTAAGTTAAACATGGATAAATAAAATAAATATGATACTGAGTACTATTATATTTTGCTCATGTATGCTTTCCTTGTGGTAGCGTGGCCGAGTGGTCTAAGGCGCCGGTTTTAGGCACCGGTCCGAAAGGGCGTGGGTTCGAATCCCACCGCTGCCAGTTTTAGATACACACACGAGGAAATTTCATCAAATTCTTCTTTTGCTTAAAAATATGGCAGGATTTGTGCTCTGGCTATTTGGAAATATTTAAATTCACACAAAGTACAATTTTTAATTTGTTATGAAAATTGCGCTGTGTTTAAAAATGTGCGTATAATTCTTTTATATCTCATTCATATAAGTGTAGGGTAGCATTCAAATGGACAAATTCAGCACGAAAGAAGCTCTATAATTAATGCTGAAGCAATTAGTGTTATAGTCAATGAACTACGAATAAGCAATTAATTTATATTTTCACAAAATCTATTTGAAGGCTTCCTTAATTGTATACATATTTGTGTTTAAAGTATAATAGTTCCGACCGTCACTTTAATTTAATGCTTTGTTTGAGATTTAAAGTGGAAAAATGATGCTATTCTAAGAAATATTGCTTCCAAAATCAAATAATTGTACATCACCATTAGGAAGCATAAAACGCAGCCACTGGTTCAATATTAGCGTCTCCGAGAGGTCTAAGTTGCGGGTTTAAAAATCTGGCCGCAAGGACGTGCGTTAGAATCTTTCCGCTGCCAATTTTAACACAATTCAGGGAAAAATTCCCTCCTGTTTGTCTCACTTCTAAAATTTAATTGAATTCTGCCATAGTTTGTTTTCGCAAAATTCATCTATTGAAATACAGCTATTTTTTATAGATCATTAAAATTATGCATTGCGGTTTATGAAAGAGCAAATATTTTTCATTCTTAATTGGAAATATGTGTAATTAGCACCAATATTTACATATTCCATTCCAATTAACTGCACTATTTTTTTGAATATAGCTTATGTTTTTTTAAATCTAAGTGAAATCTGTGAATTTTATTTCTGCGAATATTGATTTCGATGCATTTGGTATTATTCTACATAGCTCATTTTTCAAAATGCAACATATATTCCCAAAATAAAGTTGAACATACATTTATGAAACTTTCGAAACGTGCATGTTGTAAGTTAAACATGGATAAATAAAATAAATATGATACTGAGTACTATTATATTTTGCTCATGTATGCTTTCGTTGTGGTAGCGTGGCCGAGTGGTCTAAGGCGCCGGTTTTAGGCACCGGTCCGAAAGGGCGTGGGTTCGAATCCCACCGCTGCCAGTTTTAGATACATACACGAGGAAATTTCATCAAATTCTTCTTTTGCTTAAAAATATGGCAGGATTTGTGCTCTGGCTATTTGGAAATATTTAAATTCACACAAAGTACAATTTTTAATTTGTTATGAAAATTGCGCTGTGTTTAAAAATGTGCGTATAATTCTTTTATATCTCATTCATATAAGTGTAGTGTAGCATTCAAATGGACAAATTCAGCACGAAAGAAGCTCTATAATTAATGCTGAAGCAATTAGTGTTATAGTCAATGAACTACGAATAAGCAATTAAATTATATTTTCACAAAATCTATTTGAAGGCTTCCTAAATTGTATACATATTTGTGTTTAAAGTATAATAGTTCCGACCGTCACTTTAATTTAATGCTTTGTTTGAGATTTAAAGTGGAAAAATGATGCTATTCTAAGAAATATTGCTTCCAAAATCAAATAATTGTACATCACCATTAGGAAGCATAAAACGCAGCCCCTGGTTCAATATTAGCGTCTCCGAGAGGTCTAAGTTGCGGGTTTAAAAATCTGGCCGCAAGGACGTGCGTTAGAATATTTCCGGTGCTAATTTTAACAAAATTCAGGGAAAAATTCCCTCCTGTTTGTCTCACTTCTAAAATTTAATTGATTCTGCCATAGTTTGTTTTCGCAAAATTCATCTATTGAAATACTGCTATTTTTTATAGATCATTAAAATTATGCATTGCGGTTTATGAAAGAGCAAATATTTTTCATTCTTAATTGGAAATATGTGTAATTAGCACCAATATTTACATATTCCATTCCAATTAACTGCACTATTTTTTTGAATATAGCTTATGTTTTTTTTAAATTTAAGTGAAATCTGTGAATTTTATTTCTGCGAATATTGATTTCGATGCATTTGGTATTATTCTACATAGCTCATTTTTCAAAATGCAACATATATTCCCAAAATAAAGTTGAACATACATTTATGAAACTTTCGAAACGTGCATGTTGTAAGTTAAACATGGATAAATAAAATAAATATGATACTGAGTACTATTATATTTTGCTCATGTATGCTTTCCTTGTGGTAGCGTGGCCGAGTGGTCTAAGGCGCCGGTTTTAGGCACCGGTCCGAAAGGGCGTGGGTTCGAATCCCACCGCTGCCAGTTTTAGATACATACACGAGGAAATTTCATCAAATTCTTCTTTTGCTTAAAAATATGGCAGGATTTGTGCTCTGGCTATTTGGAAATATTTAAATTCACACAAAGTACAATTTTTAATTTGTTATGAAAATTGCGCTGTGTTTAAAAATGTGCGTATAATTCTTTTATATCTCATTCATATAAGTGTAGTGTAGCATTCAAATGGACAAATTCAGCACGAAAGAAGCTCTATAATTAATGCTGAAGCAATTAGTGTTATAGTCAATGAACTACGAATAAGCAATTAAATTATATTTTCACAAAATCTATTTGAAGGCTTCCTAAATTGTATACATATTTGTGTTTAAAGTATAATAGTTCCGACCGTCACTTTAATTTAATGCTTTGTTTGAGATTTAAAGTGGAAAAATGATGCTATTCTAAGAAATATTGCTTCCAAAATCAAATAATTGTACATCACCATTAGGAAGCATAAAACGCAGCCCCTGGTTCAATATTAGCGTCTCCGAGAGGTCTAAGTTGCGGGTTTAAAAATCTGGCCGCAAGGACGTGCGTTAGAATCTTTCCGCTGCTAATTTTAACACAATTCAGGGAAAAATTCCCTCCTGTTTGTCTCACTTCTAAAATTTAATTGATTCTGCCATAGTTTGTTTTCGCAAAATTCATCTATTGAAATACAGCTATTTTTTATAGATCATTAAAATTATGCATTGCGGTTTATGAAAGAGCAAATATTTTTCATTCTTAATTGGAAATATGTGTAATTAGCACCAATATTTACATATTCCATTCCAATTAACTGCACTATTTTTTTGAATATAGCTTATGTTTTTTTAAAATTTAAGTGAAATCTGTGAATTTTATTTCTGCGAATATTGATTTCGATGCATTTGGTATTATTCTACATAGCTCATTTTTCAAAATGCAACATATATTCCCAAAATAAAGTTGAACATACATTTATGAAACTTTCGAAACGTGCATGTTGTAAGTTAAACATGGATAAATAAAATAAATATGATACTGAGTACTATTATATTTTGCTCATGTATGCTTTCCTTGTGGTAGCGTGGCCGAGTGGTCTAAGGCGCCGGTTTTAGGCACCGGTCCGAAAGGGCGTGGGTTCGAATCCCACCGCTGCCAGTTTTAGATACATACACGAGGAAATTTCATCAAATTCTTCTTTTGCTTAAAAATATGGCAGGATTTGTGATCTGGCTATTTGGAAATATTTAAATTCACACAAAGTACAATTTTTAATTTGTTATGAAAATTGCGCCGTGTTTAAAAATGTGCGTATAATTCTTTTATATCTCATTCATATAAGTGTAGTGTAGCATTCAAATGGACAAATTCAGCACGAAAGAAGCTCTATAATTAATGATGAAGCAATTAGTGTTATAGTCAATGAACTACGAATAAGCAATTAAATTATATTTTCACAAAATCTATTTGAAGGCTTCCTAAATTGTATACATATTTGTGTTTAAAGTATAATAGTTCCGACCGTCATTTTAATTTAATGCTTTGTTTGAGATTTAAAGTGGAAAAATGATGCTATTCTAAGAAATATTGCTTCCAAAATCAAATAATTGTACATCACCATTAGGAAGCATAAAACGCAGCCCCTGGTTCAATATTAGCGTCTCCGAGAGGTCTAAGTTGCGGGTTTAAAAATCTGGCCGCAAGGACGTGCGTTAGAATATTTCCGGTGCTAATTTTAACACAATTCAGGGAAAAATTCCCTCCTGTTTGTCTCACTTCTAAAATTTAATTGATTCTGCCATAGTTTGTTTTCGCAAAATTCATCTATTGAAATACAGCTATTTTTTATAGATCATTAAAATTATGCATTGCGGTTTATGAAAGAGCAAATATTTTTCATTCTTAATTGGAAATATGTGTAATTAGCACCAATATTTACATATTCCATTCCAATTAACTGCACTATTTTTTTGAATATAGCTTATGTTTTTTTAAATCTAAGTGAAATCTGTGAATTTTATTTCTGCGAATATTGATTTCGATGCATTTGGTATTATTCTACATAGCTCATTTTTCAAAATGCAACATATATTCCCAAAATAAAGTTGAACATACATTTATGAAACTTTCGAAACGTGCATGTTGTAAGTTAAACATGGATAAATAAAATAAATATGATACTGAGTACTATTATATTTTGCTCATGTATGCTTTCGTTGTGGTAGCGTGGCCGAGTGGTCTAAGGCGCCGGTTTTAGGCACCGGTCCGAAAGGGCGTGGGTTCGAATCCCACCGCTGCCAGTTTTAGATACATACACGAGGAAATTTCATCAAATTCTTCTTTTGCTTAAAAATATGGCAGGATTTGTGCTCTGGCTATTTGGAAATATTTAAATTCACACAAAGTACAATTTTTAATTTGTTATGAAAATTGCGCTGTGTTTAAAAATGTGCGTATAATTCTTTTATATCTCATTCATATAAGTGTAGTGTAGCATTCAAATGGACAAATTCAGCACGAAAGAAGCTCTATAATTAATGCTGAAGCAATTAGTGTTATAGTCAATGAACTACGAATAAGCAATTAAATTATATTTTCACAAAATCTATTTGAAGGCTTCCTAAATTGTATACATATTTGTGTTTAAAGTATAATAGTTCCGACCGTCACTTTAATTTAATGCTTTGTTTGAGATTTAAAGTGGAAAAATGATGCTATTCTAAGAAATATTGCTTCCAAAATCAAATAATTGTACATCACCATTAGGAAGCATAAAACGCAGCCCCTGGTTCAATATTAGCGTCTCCGAGAGGTCTAAGTTGCGGGTTTAAAAATCTGGCCGCAAGGACGTGCGTTAGAATATTTCCGGTGCTAATTTTAACAAAATTCAGGGAAAAATTCCCTCCTGTTTGTCTCACTTCTAAAATTTAATTGATTCTGCCATAGTTTGTTTTCGCAAAATTCATCTATTGAAATACTGCTATTTTTTATAGATCATTAAAATTATGCATTGCGGTTTATGAAAGAGCAAATATTTTTCATTCTTAATTGGAAATATGTGTAATTAGCACCAATATTTACATATTCCATTCCAATTAACTGCACTATTTTTTTGAATATAGCTTATGTTTTTTTTAAATTTAAGTGAAATCTGTGAATTTTATTTCTGCGAATATTGATTTCGATGCATTTGGTATTATTCTACATAGCTCATTTTTCAAAATGCAACATATATTCCCAAAATAAAGTTGAACATACATTTATGAAACTTTCGAAACGTGCATGTTGTAAGTTAAACATGGATAAATAAAATAAATATGATACTGAGTACTATTATATTTTGCTCATGTATGCTTTCCTTGTGGTAGCGTGGCCGAGTGGTCTAAGGCGCCGGTTTTAGGCACCGGTCCGAAAGGGCGTGGGTTCGAATCCCACCGCTGCCAGTTTTAGATACATACACGAGGAAATTTCATCAAATTCTTCTTTTGCTTAAAAATATGGCAGGATTTGTGCTCTGGCTATTTGGAAATATTTAAATTCACACAAAGTACAATTTTAATTTGTTATGAAAATTGCGCTGTGTTTGAAAATGTGCGTATAATTCTTTTATATCTCATTCATATAAGTGTAGTGTAGCATTCAAATGGACAAATTCAGCACGAAAGAAGCTCTATAATTAATGCTGAAGCAATTAGTGTTATAGTCAAATAACTACGAATAAGCAATTAATTTATATTTTCACAAAATCTATTTGATGGCTTCCTTAATTGTATACATATTTGTGTTTAAAGTATAATAGTTCCGACCGTCACTTTAATTTAATGCTTTGTTTGAGATTTAAAGTGGAAAAATGATGCTATTCTAAGAAATATTGCTTCCAAAATCAAATAATTTTACATCACCATTAGGAAGCATAAAACGCAGCCACTGGTACAATATTAGCGTCTCCGAGAGGTCTAAGTTGCGGGTTTAAAAAATCTGGCCGCAAGGACGTGCGTTAGAATCTTTCCGCTGCCAATTTTAACACAATTCAGGGAAAAATTCCCTCCTGTTTGTCTCACTTCTAAGATTTAATTGAATTCTGCCATAGTTTGTTTTCGCAAAATTCATCTATTGTAATACAGCTATTTTTTATAAATCATTAAAATTATGCCTTGCGTTTTATGAAAGAGCAAATATTTTTCATTTTTAATTGGAAATATATGTGTAAATAGCATCAATATTCACATATTCCATTCCAATTAACTGCACTATTTTTTTGAATATAGCTTATGTTTTTTTAAATCTAAGTGAAATCTGTGAATTTTATTTCTGCGAATATTGATTTCGATGCATTTGGTATTATTCTACATAGCTCATTTTTCAAAATGCAACATATATTCCCAAAATAAAGTTGAACATACATTTATGAAACTTTCGAAACGTGCATGTTGTAAGTTAAACATGGATAAATAAAATAAATATGATACTGAGTACTATTATATTTTGCTCATGTATACTTTCCTTGTGGTAGCGTGGCCGAGTGGTCTAAGGCGCCGGTTTTAGGCACCGGTCCGAAAGGGCGTGGGTTCGAATCCCACCGCTGCCACTTTTAGATACACACACGAGGAAATTTCATCAAATTCTTATTTTGCTTAAAAATATGGCAGGATTTGTGCTCTGGCTATTTGGAAATATTTAAATTCACACAAAGTACAATTTTTAATTTGTTATGAAAATTGCGCTGTGTTTAAAAATGTGCGTATAATTCTTTTATATCTCATTCGCATATAAGTGTAGGTAGCATTCAAATGGACAGAATTTCAGCACGAAAGACACTATAATTTATGCTGGAAGCAATTAGTGTTATAGTCAAATTACTACGAATAAGCAATTAATTTATATTTTCACAAAATCTATTTGATGGCTTCCTTAATTGTATACCCGTCGTAAAGACCATCCCCTCCTCAACGTGGTACGACGGTGTCAACCATGTTTCGATGATCGATCGTACATGGGCTAACGGGGCTATGGCGGTAGTGTCACCAGGGCGTGGTGGATTTCCGACCGGCAATCGGATCTCCTATAAAATACCACATGAGCCCGACGACGGCACCATGACTCGGCGTGTGTTCCCCGCCACAAAAGGGGACAACAGCCACAGGATTACATGGACTCCTGGACAGTACCCCGTACTTCCGAATGGCGAATGAGCTCTCAACAGCCACCGGCAACCATACAACTTACTGCTGCCTTGCAGACTGCGCTTGGATGTGCAAAGGCTAGAGGTGCGTCCTCGATCAAAAAGCCGAGTGGTGAGGGGACACCACTTGTACCAAATTCCCAAGAAACTCCATGAAAATGTCACAATCTATGAATACCGTTCATGCTACGGCGTCCCCGGCAAGCGACGCGCCCTGTGCTCCCCCAGAGGCTAGGGTGTCAAGTGAAAAGCTATCTGGTTTTATCAGCGCGAAAACACCTATTTATTTCGGGTGTTGGAATGTTCGAACATTGCTTGATATCGGCAGCCAAGCAATCACGGCCAAATATTTATATGACTACCAGATTGAAGTTGCATGCCTGTCTGAAGTCCGACTGCCCGGTACGGGATCAACGAAGATAAAAGTACCGTCGGCAGAATCAACATACTTGATGCATCACAGCGGACCAGTTGACGGGTCCGGACAACACGGTGTAGCCATTTTACTTGGTCCTACAGCGCAGAGAGCCATGCTGGCTTGGAATCCTGTATCACCGAGGATCGCAACGGTCCGACGGAGAGGGAAACCTTTTAACATCACAGTCGTAGCCGTCTACGCACCAACCCTCGCAGCTGATTCAGATGTGAAAGATGAGTTCTACGACCAATTGCAAGAGACCATCAACGGAATTTCCAGAGGCGACATACTGTTTGTTGCTGGTGACTGGAACGCACGAACAGGACCTTCTGACTCATCCACCAGACACATACTGGGAAAGTTTGGTCTAGGTGAGCGCTGCGAGAACGGAGCACGACTTATCAGCTTTGCAGAAGTCAACCATATGTGCGTTACCAATACGCGTTTCCAACACCCTCGGAAGCATTTGCTCACCTGGTATTCAAACGATGGTCACACAGCCAATCAGATCGACTACATTCTGGTACAGTCGCGTTGGATGTCTTCTGTCGAAGATTGCAGGTCATACCGAGGAGCTGAAACTGGCAGCCGAGGAGGGTCCGACCACACTCTAGTACGTGCCAAATTGAGGCTTCATCTCAATTCCCGACGGCGCCGTCAACCTACGAAACGCCTGAATGTTGCTGCCCTAACGGACCCATCCCGTTGTACAGCGCTATCTGCCTCAATCACTGCAAAGTTGATTTCCGCTGACGGTGGAACTCATGCCGTAGATAAAACCAATGTGGAGCATCAATGGAATAACTTGAAACTCTCTACTCAGCAAGCTGCGCTTGAAACGCTCGGAACCATCAAAAGTCACCATAAAGACTGGATCTCTGAACGCACGATACGGGCGTCACAAAAAGCAAGAGATGCCCGGATGAATAACGCGCCTAATTATCGCCACCTGAGACGTGAAACCACGAGGTCTGCTCGGGCCGACCGTAAGCAGTACTGGGATGAAATGGCTTCCGCCATGGAATCGGCTGCAAACGTCGGTGATTTCGGGGGTCTCTTCCGTCTTATACGTAAAGCATCCGGTAAGCGCAATGCAGAGACAATTCTACGCAGCGCAACAGGAGACTTGATTTCTGATGTCAATGGAAAAATCGCAAGATGGGTTGAACATTTTTCGCAGTTATTGAACCGACCATACAGCGGCCGCTCCCCATCGCAACCACCTGCAACATCTACACCCAGCTACGATGTGGACTGCTCTTCCCCAACTGAGGTTGAGATCGCTACGACCATCCAGCGCATGAAGAGCAAGAAATCCCCCGGTGAAGATGGAGTTCCTGCAGAGATCTACAAGGCCTGTATAGGCGCACTACTGCCATCAATCCATCGACTGTTCTCTTCAATCTGGGAACAAGAAGCATGCCCGTCAGACTTCGGAATGTCAATCCTGCTACCGTTTCCCAAAAAGGGTGATAGATCAAGGTGCGAACACTACCGTGGTATCAGTCTTCTCAACACCGCATCCAAGCTGTTGGCGTCGATTCTATTGAACCGCTTCTGCAAAGAGCGGCATGTCCGTACTCGTCCCAATCAGGGTGGATTCCGCCCAGGCAAAGGCTGTGTTGATCAGATCTTTACATTACGGCGAGTTTTGGAACATTGCAACGAAATTCAACAACCAACCGTCGCTTGTTTTATTGACTTTCGAGCTGCTTTTGACTCTGTTGATCGCGACTCCCTATAGAACATCATGCTGCTCGACGGTATGCCCATAAAACTCGTCAATCTGATCAAGGCTTACTATGCAGCCACCAAAGCCAGAGTACGTGTTTACGGAGAAGAATCGGATGAATTCAGTCTGCGCACTGGGGTTCGACAAGGATGGCCCTTGTCACCCATATTGTTCAATTATGCGGTTGACTGGATTCTGAGCAACGCGCTAACTGAGTTCCGAGGCGTTCAAGTATCAAATAACCTATGGCTAACGGATGTTGATTACGCAGACGATGTTGTTCTCCTTGCTGAGAGCTTTGGGAGCATGCAAACCGTTTTTGATCAAGTGGCCCAGTTTTCATCAGCCGTTGGTCTGGAAATCAATGCCGACAAAACGAAAGCCTTCGCCATCGGTGTATCTTCATCTGATGAGCAGCTCACGGTGTACGACAGCCCAATCGAAACAGTCGACGATTTTACGTACCTTGGCTCAAAAATACTTCCAACTGGTCAAGCAAAGAATGAAGTCCGAACACGCATCGACAGTGCCAGACTTGCTTTTTTACAATTGAAGAACTCACTTTGGAGAAGAAGTGAAATCAGCCTCAAAACGAAAATCCGAGTCCACCAGGCTACTGTTGGCCCTGTGCTACTGTATGGCTGTGAGACTTGGCCATTACGTTCTGAGGACTCCAAAAAGCTCGAAGTATTCGACCATTGGTGCCTTAGGTACATCACAAAGACAAAATGGATGGGCCGAGTGTCGAACGCATCTGTTCGTCACCAATGCGGTGACATCATGCAACTATCCGTCTGGATCCAACATCGTCGACTTCAATGGTTCGGGCACGTACTACGCAAACCCGAAGACGAAATGGTACGGCAGGTGATGAACCCAGGTCAATGTGCAAACTGGCGCCGCCGCCGAGGTGGACAACTGAAGACATGGTTTGCAACAATCAAATCGGACATGGAACTCCTAGGTTTACGCAATGTTTATGGTCCGCGTCACTGGGAGCGTCATTGGCCCTCTTTATGTTCCGAAATGGCTGCCAACCGCCCGGCATGGAGAGGTTTAATCCGGGATATCAATGGAGCCGGCTTATCCTCTAAAAGGAGCCAGCCGCAGTAAAGTAAGTAAGTATGTTGTTCGAGGGCCAGTTATACACAAGGAAATTTGTGCTTAGTTAAACCTCGCAAAGTTTTCGAGATCGCCTTTTAGACTGCGTTTAAGTTGGCGTCTTATATTGCGACGGGTATTATTATGAGTCGAGCAAGGTGGAATTTGGCGCCTTATTTCGAGTATCTCCATAGATTTTACAGAGAGCCAGTGATTATTTCTACGGGGGCCTGCTATGCCACATACAGTAGTACCTGCATTGTGCATAGTGGAACTTATCTTGGACCAAAGTATATTCGGATTTTCGCTATTCAGACCAGTTAGATTAGCCTTCAGAATATTTTCATAGTTTTGTCGGATGGACGGTTGTTCGAGTTTGCCTGCATCAATTTTAGGTTTATTCTTAATTATTTTCCCGGAAAATTTTAGAGTAAATCTACAACGGATAAGTGCATGGTCGGAGTCGACATAATTGTTCCAAAAAGAGCGACAATCCTGGATGCAACCACGCCATCTATAACTAATTGCTACATGATCTATTTGAGTCCACCGTTGTCCGGGTGCTGGAGGACGCCATGTAGCACAACGTTTAACACTACGTCTGAAATTTGTACTACTTAATATAGTCTATGTTCAGCGCAGCTATCCAAAAGCCGTTCACCATTATCATTGCGAGTCGAGCTTAGAGTGTATCTTCCACCTAAATGAAATTCTGTGTTGCTTAAGCGACCAACTTGAGCATTCATGTCACCCATAACCAGGACTATATCCGAACTTCGTGCTTTACTTAGTAAGGAGCTTAATTCGGAGTAAAAAGCGTCCTTGCTTTCTTCTGTGCTGCAATCGGTAGGAGCATATGCAGATACAACGAAGAGGCAACGATGATAACGGTTTTTTGCTTTGATTTTAGTAGATGTATTTAAACGTGCCGCACACAATCGACTATTTAAAGGGATCCATTCAATTAAGCAAGCTTCAGCTCGCGCGCTAAGGGCAATACCAACGCCCCATTTACCGGCTTGAGAGGACTCTGTGGAACCAGATGTTCGAAGACAATAACGCATAGTTCTGCAATACACGTAGGATCCTGTATTCTGGTTTCAGATACGCAATTTCTAATTTATCCAACGTACGAGCAAGGGATTCTTGCTATCCAAGTTGTTTTAATGTTCTCACATTAAATGCGCCTACGTTAAAAACCTAACTTAGGTTTAATGAATGATCGTCTACAAGAACCAATTTCGATATTTGGCAACCTAGTATTGGGCTCAGTGTTATGATCTAAACCAACCATACTAATAGTATGTTAAAGAGAGTTATTGTAAGATTGAGAAGAGGAAGGGAAAGGAAAGGACGCAGAATCGAATATAGAGTTGGAGTTGCCTGCAGTAGCCTGTTTTCGCTTATCCACCCTGCACGGCTTAGCAAATAAGGCGACCCTTTTTATACTGCGCAACGGCCGATGCAGTATATAATCAAGGTTGCGATCTTGATATAAGCACCTGACCTATTAATTACATACTTATGCCAGTATAAACTAAGAATTGCATAGTGAAGTAAATGCAATTCATTCAGTGGACCGGTTTCGTACAATTTTGGAACTCTTCGCGTACTAGCGAGAATTTGCCACTGACAGGGTTCGAACATGGGCAAGTGATAGCTATAAGTCGGTAATAGATTCTTAATATATATGTATATATAATAGGTCATAGCAAAAATATAATAAAAGCGAATTACCCTCATACCTTTCAATAATCTTGAATTTTTACCGCGCTGAATAGCATCGGCGCGCAATTTTCGTTCTGCATCCAAAGCAGCCTCGTCTCTTTCGTCTGAAACATAGAGGTTCTCTTTTGATATTTGTTTCTCCTTTGATGCATTCCATCGGACAGTTTGATCGTGTGGAGTAGCCATATTAGTATACCAAGCATCGGACTGCCCTTTTTCCCTGAGACGATTTGTATCTTCTGACGAAACGCCATTGATCGGATGCGATGCTTGGTTTTTTGATAAGTTTGGTGTGGCAGCACTGCCCACTTTGCGTACGGCTGCATCCGAACGACATTCAGTTTCACGTTGTGTTCGCACTGATTCTGTGAAAATTTTCTTTTGTTTTCGGTCAATTAAATTAAACGGCAAATAAACAGCTAACAAAATATACATAGAGTATATACATATATAGTATAGTTTTATTATAGAGTAAAAAATGTTAATAAAAAAAGTGGATAATGGCTATTTTATTTATGTAATGTCATCTAAACTTTACAATCTTCCATTTAAGTATACGCAATTCAAATCGATCCAAACGAGAAATAGATGTAAAACGGAAAATAAGACAAGTTGCTACCCAGGATGTATATAGATGAAAGTTTGTAAAGTGTGGATAAGTATTTTATATATATATATATATATATATATATATATACACAACAAATGTTTTTGCATTATAAGTGTGCAATATCTGTTTTCCTTAGATGTGAAGTTGACTTCAAATTGTAATAACACGCATGAATCCCAATTGATTGCATCATTCCGTTCTTGGACATATTTTGGCCAATTTAATGGGGCATCCCGAACATTTTAGTGAGTTTTACTGATGAGAAAGAAGCATGTGGGCCGAAACGCAAGAGGCAATAAGATGACACGTCTTATTTATCCTCACAACACGCTATAATGATTTGAAATAATTGTTTAATTAATTACGCAATGCCTTTCATATGCGTACGCATAGGTAAGACGCTCGCAATTGAAATAAATGAGACCAATCTTATCCAGCCATTCAACTCGAAGAATAAATTAATCAACCCTGTTCTTGTTATCATTTCCTCAATTAGCATGGATTCTGTCTAAAACTGAAGAATAGACCACCTGCGGAGACTCGACCTTGCCCTTAGTGTGATGGGTTTAGTGCCATTATGAAACATTTTGCCGTAGAGAAGGCGCTTCTGCACTGTTGATGTTTTGCATAATGCGCTGACCAAAAATAGAGAGCATAATAATAGACTTTTATCCAACTTTCAGCATCATCTCGCCGTCATACCAACGGTCATGTCCATTTTCCAGTCTACATACACCAGCCAAATTCAGAACGAAATAGTCCAGCTTCATGGGCATCATCAACTTCATTATCATCATCATGCTCAGCACTAAAAAAAACAACAATAACTAATGTTCCACTGCCATATAACCATAAGTTAAAAAACGAAAATTTTTGTAAATAACGACAAAAGTAATAAATTAGGCACCCAATTTCTTAATGAAATTTATGAGAGAGAGAGACTACCTAGAGACTATGAGTATATTTATCTAGATAACTCACAGAAGTAAAGCAAACTAAACCTCGACAAAACACCATGATGGCCAAGTCAGCATTAAGACATGGCAAGATCAGCAATCCAGCTTCCTTGCGGGTTTCACTATATCACGTCAAAAATAAAAGCAAACCTCGCACCTAACTATTCCCTACTAAGAAAAGAAAATTATGAAGATGGTTCTACTAGATATCTGCAACAAGATCACCACTGAGTTTCTAACCAAGAACTATGATGGGCACATGGATCCCATCCTGGCAGACGAGTGGGTCCTATAATACCCAATTTTGATGTAAGTGACATCAACTGATTTTGCTATATCAAAATCCGCCTACATTGTTCCTTCGCCATTCTGGTGTTAGATGGAAGAACAGAGATATATTGGGCTATGTAAAACGTGACTGAGCCAAAGAATTTGATGGAGCCTTATTTGTTATTCTAACGATGACCTCTTATTATCAGATACAAAAATACTTCTACGGATGTCAATATTAGTTATTCGTTGTTGGTAATCAACATGTGCTATACTTCTCAAACAACGATGATCGAGTGCCTGTAAGCGTCTCAAATCACCAACTCTAAGAGGCCAAGTTTCACTAGCGTATAGTAATACTGCGCGTACAGATTCATTGTAAACACGACCTTTAAGGAAAAGTGAAATATTCGCGTTTCTCCATAAATGACGAAGGTCCGAGAAAACTACTCTAGCTTTCGCGATCCGTATTCTCACCTCGTCGGACATATTGCCTACGTTATTGATAGAGCTCCCAAGATATGTAAACCTGTCAACTATGTCTAGATCTTCATTCTGCAGTCGCAGCGTTGGAGTGAGTGGTGGGTGATCCTGTAACAGTATCCTACAATTAGAGGGTGCGAAATTCATACTGGAGACGGAACAACATCTCTTAAGCTATTCAAGGTGGCCTGGGCAGCATCCCGATTGACGAATAATAGTACGATAACATCCGCATAGTCACGATCGACTAGTTTACCCTCCGGAAGAACTAGAACACATGCATCCTGAATGTATGGAAGTGTTGTTCATAATAGCATCGATTACAAAATTAAACAAAAAGGGGGAAAGTTGACAACCTTGATGAACACCACTCCTGGCTGTAGACTTATGCGTTAATTCGTTGTAGACCTTAACGCGACCTATAGTGTTTGTGTAGAGAGCACGTATACTATTACCATATTTTATAGACCAATTTTCGACAGAATATAAAATAAAACATTGCGATCCACCCGGTCAAATGCCTCCTTGAAATGGTGGTCGATTCATTTCAATCAAGTGATACGGTCTCCTCACTCTATATATTAAGAAAAAAGTTAATCAACGCTCCCAAAGTTATATTGCCCCCATCCTTGAATAATCTCGGAAGCACATCATCAGAACCTACGGCTTTGCGACGTTCAAAAGATAAGGTTGAATCTCGTATTTCTGACCCTGTTGGTTCTTCGAGCTTGACCATATATATATATACATATATATATATATTATATATATATATATAGCTACGTCAAGGCAGACCAGAAATTACTATGGATATGGATCTCGAAAGAAAGTTCTGATATAGTAAATTAGATTTAAAGAAAAAAATCTTCAATAGGGGCTAAACTTACCAAGTCTTGAGTCGATTTGTTTCTTGCATCTGCAACAACCTTGGCAATGTCGTGCACATACTTTCGCACCAAAGGGGGCACCGGGTTACAGCAAGCAAAAACACCTGAGGCCTCACGTGGCAGGTTTTCTGCTATTGCTTTTAACATATGATTTGGCATTACATAACTGAGATGGAAAACAAAGAATAGAGTGTAAATCATTGGCAAAAGTTCTACAGCATTAAATTTATATGATATACTAAGGAAAAATATGAAATTTACAGTTCCGTGTGGACTGTAAAGTAACACATGTCACTCATTTTAAGTGAAGTTTGAGCTAATCTTAGTCTGGTTTCTCATCAGTGACCTGCCTCATATAATAAGCACCAACACTGAAAACGTAATTCTATAGTGCAAAAAAGAAAACTGAATCATTAGACAAACCACGAGCTTAAGAAATTTCACGCACGGACTATTAGCTCATCTGTGTGGCTGAAACCGGGTGCCAAATTAAGGTAAGAAGAGGAGAACATAGAACTGCATGCAAATATGGACGTGCTAATAGATCAAATTTTGCACATCATACAGTACAGACGGTACATACAATTAATAGTGATGAAAGCAGACGCGTATTAATATATGGTTGTAATAGATCGAAAGATATGATTAGTAGATATATTGAAAATAAATCGATATATAACAATGAATAAAACAGCAATGGAAAAATCACTGGGCTCGATCTGAAGAACAGCATTAAAAATTTCAAGAAACGAAGATGGCACGAATCGTAATCGGAACCTAGTCCGGTAAAAGAGTAAGAATGTTGGATTTACTATTATGAGGTGACATAAAGTAGCAATCTCTAAATCAATTGCAATTGTTCCTCTATACCTTATTATCTTTATGTATCTATTGCCTTAGGTCTCTAATGGAGTGTAATAAATATTAATGAGCCATTGCATTAAGTATTACTTTTGATTTCCAATATTACTATGGCCCTTCTTGCAGTAGGCAATTTTGACATGGCAGAAACAGTTGAAGTCACTTACATCCAAATTGGGGAGTATAGAACCCACTCGTCTGTCAGGAGAGGGGTCCTCGTGCGCATCATAGTTCTTGGTTAGAAACCCTTAGCGATATGGCATCGAATCGAGCTCAGTGGCGATCTTGTCGCAGATGTCTAGTAGAATCATCTTCGTAACTTTCTTTTCTTAGTAGGGCAAAGTTAGCTGCGAGGTTTGGTTTGTTTTTGACGTGATACAGTGAAAGCTGCAAGGAAGCTGTATTGCTGATGTCGCCTTGCGCGAATGCTAACTTGGCCACAATGGTGTCGTGGCGAGGTTTAGATTGCGTCATTTCTGTGAGTTATCCTGATAAATTTACTCATAGTAACTAGGTATTCCTTCTCTCTCTGCCTCTCTCTCTCTCTCTCTCTCTCTCTCTCTCGTAAATCTCACTAATAATTTGTCTAAAATATTATTTCTGCTTTCATTCATATACTTTTTTTACTCCTTATGGTTATATCGCAGTGAAACATTAGTCACTTTTGACTTTTGTATGGCTGGACATGATGATGATGATGATTCTGCAATAGCTGAAAATCTCATTAAAATTGATGAAGCGGCGTATGTATCATTGATGACATGTATTAACAATGAATATCAATATAGACACAGTTCTGATTTATCATGTCTGCTTGAAATCACAAACACACACACACATATATATACGTACACACGGGCGGACAAATTAAAAAATGTGCATAAATCAATATACATAAATTTGAGCAGAAATAAAGAGATACACGACTTGTAATCAATTCCTTCAATGTGGTTTCCGTTTTTCAATGTTACAAAACACCGAGTAATACTGTGACAAAGGGAGCAGCAACAATTTCCGAAATGTTGGTGAAAATATTATCAGAAGTAAGGCTGGGTAGTACATCACCTTCTTGTCGCAAAAGAAATGTCTTTTAAATAAGACACAATTTTAATTAATGCAAAAACATCATTTCGAAATAAAAGCTGAGCATACAACTTTAAAATATCACTTCCACAAGAAATAGATTGCAGCGTTTTGAAGCTAAACAGTTGATAGGCGACATATTTTTCCCACATTAAAAAAATTAAAATAAATTTATGCATAACCTTAAACTAGTGGTGAGTTTTGCGACTATGTGTGCTCAGGCAAATGATGAACGTTTGCTCAATTTGGTGCCACCGAATTAGCATTTTTACCCATTAAATGATGGGTGGTAATTGCGTAGCCAAATCGAATGAAACGCCTCGCTCAATGTCATTGTTGCCGGCTAGGTTTCGCAGGTCGCCAGACCGGATGGCCCACTTCAGTGAGGTGTACTATATGGCAATATAACTCCATGCTCGGCTGGACACGTCTGTACAACAAACACGATTTCCGCTTACCATCGACCACTCGTAACAGTATAAAAAAGTATAAAATGTATCTGCATTGAAGGTTTTGCACACACACAACGGTAATAATGTGGGCAGACCTGAAATGAATGCATATCTGGACACATAAAACGATGCAGTCGCAAAGTAAATATTGGCATAAGAGAATCAACAACATGTTTCGTGGCACTCACGATAGACTTTCGTCTTCTCGTCTGGCAATAGAATCCCGTAGTGCAAATAGATGGTGCAGAGCGAAAAGTTGCCGATCGCCGAGACATGATGAATCCCCTCGGAGCAGTTGAGCAACGTAAACATACTCCGGCAATTTTGGCTTTACGTAGATCTTGGCAAGTCGTAGTAAATTAAATTGACAGAAAACGCAATTATTAACATAATTCTTGTTCAATGTGTCAATAACAACAGTATACTTTACGTACGGTCAAACTGTTGGTCAGACAGCACAATAAAATTCATATGGCGGATGTATATATCTATAATCATCAATCATTATATATCACCAACATCACAAATTACCATCATAATCAGAATCGACTAATCTACTGTCTGGGAGAACTTCAACACCTGTATTCATAACGGCATCTACTATAAAAGAAAACAGAAATAGGGAAAGTGGACACACTTGACGGATACCACTGCTCGTAGTGGAGTTGTCCGAAAGCTCATTGTAGACCCCAACGCGACCAGAAGTGTTTGTGCAGAGATAACGTATAATAATTACAGGTTTAGTTGGCATACCACTATAAAAAGGTTGAATTCTAGAAAGAAGGTTATTGTAGGACGGCGACATACATGTCGCTGTTCAAATACTTAAGTTAAAAATAATATCTATGCATTCCTATCCTAGCCAAAATTCTATATGGGATTCAGGCAAAGCGCTCAAACTGCGTAATAATCAAGTCAAATAACCCAGGTACTACGAAGATTAGTACACGAAATACGATTGTCTTATTTGTAGAGAGGAATGGTAGACGACTCGCTTCTAGCATCCATCAAGGTCTCCTCATTGCAAACAGTATGGAAGAGTTGTCATTCCTCAACTAATTAGAACGTCACCATCATTAAATAAAGATAGATGAAGCTCATTGCTGCCTTCAGCCTTGCGATTTTCAAGGGATAAGAATTGATTACGTAATTTATAACCTGATGGTCGTTCGAGAATAGCTTTCCACGTCGTTGATACTGGAATATTTTCAGGAATCGGAATTAACGCAGATTTCCGGCCCACGTATCAGGACGACTTTTCCCATTGGTTATTAGATTATTTTTACACAAGCTTCTATGTAAACAACATAATTTTGTGCACAATGGAATAATTTGAAGGAACAGAAAAGGTAACGAACAATAATGATAAATAAATACACAATTAAAGGTTAATCAATCGTGCAAAATAATCAGATTGAACGTGATGCTGTATGACAAGATAATCGCATGTTCTTCCTCCGCACCACTAAAGTATAAATGAATATAAGAGATAGCATATTTAAAGTAGTATAGTGATAATTATACACCTCCATTTACTTGTAGCTACCATCTTTTGGCGTGACAAAATATGATAAACGTATTCTTTTTCATCAGCATCAGCATCATCGTCGTCATCATGCACAGCCATGACAAGCGCCAAACTTCAATAGAATCGATTGCGACATCATAAATTGTCTTCAGGAAAGACAACTGTACCTCTTTAGTACGAGTTACGCGAATGATACCGCTAGTAATATGGGTATATAGGGTCCGAACGCAGACAGGGAGGACACTATTCAAATGTTGAATGAAGCTCGTTATATCAATGCGCGCCTAATCAATTTTAACGCAAAAGTTAAGGATTTACAATTTTGTGCATAACCTAATCATAACGAAAGAAACTATAGAGTTAAAATATCGAAATCTGAAATCGAGGATAATAGAAACGAGGCGCAATGCCAAATATAAATTAATCAGGCACCATACAAATTTAACTCTTTTAATAAGTAATTAGTCAAGAGTGTGTACGACTTACTTCGAGGCACATTCGACGACCCTGTTCGAGCACAAAACCCAAAAGGTTTCTGTCGAATAACTGTTGGCGCAGAATATCGGCAATATAAAGCAGATAGTGAGTGTCAGTTCGGGCGTATTCAACAAACCATTCAAGGGTACCTAGAATCACAAATAGATAATTACGCCGTTATTCCTATGAACAACAGTAAATGTGGACACTAATTACATAAATCCGAATAGCTACATGACATATATATATATATATATATATATATACATATCCATAAACTTCTTTCTTCACAAACTATAAGTAAACACATTAAGAAGAGTACTTTATTGCATTGTATTAGTAAAAACATACTGACATCACGGTAGTGCTCAATAGCACAAGCTATTTCTATTAATCGAGTTTGCGAGCATGAACGAATCACTAACACAATTGTAACTAACCAATCGAATAATATAACAAAAAAACCGTCAAGCACACGTACTAACGCGTTTCTAACTATCATTATCCTCATCAGAACACGACGGGAGATTGAATCACAAGGATCACACCGAAATTCATAAGTCTAGAAATAATAACTTCAGCTCACACCTATAGTAGTTTAACATAAATTCTACGAACATTGGTTGCGCGGGTGTTGATAACAATTATCATAATCAAGGTTGCGGTCTTGATATAAACACCTGACTCATTAATTGCTTACATATGTCAGTATAAACTAAGAATTTTATAGTGTAGAATAGGCAATTCATCCAGTAGACCGGTTTCGTCCTTATTAGAGCTCATCATGTACTCAGCACTTGCTGCGGAAAGGCGATGCGAACTCAACGTCTGTTTCGGAATCTGGCAGTTCTAAACTAATTGAGCCATCCTGCCGCACACTCAAACTGCTCACGATTTTCAATTATATACTAACTAATGTAACTTGTTAACCATTTTTCCTTTAGGTGGAGCTCATATGGCATCCATTTAGCAGTCTCCAGTCTTAAACATCCCTAACGCCACTAACAGACACCACATTACATGGGAAAATGGTATTGAAATGAACATTTATATAATTAAACGAACATTGGTTGCGCGGGTGGTGATAACAATTATTATAATCAAGGTTGCGGTCTTGATATGAACACCTGACCCATTAATTACTTACATATGTCAGTATAAACTAAGAATTGTATAGTGTAGAAAAGGCAATTCATCCATTAGTGGTATTGAATACCATTTAACCATGTAGTGTGGTGTCTGTTCAGTAATGACAGATTAGGGATGGTTAGTTGGAACTTTGGGTCTAAATGGATGCCATATGAGCTCCACCTAAAGGAAAAATGGACTAACCAAGTTACATTAGTTAGTATATAACTGAAAATCGTGAGCAGTGTAGTGTGCGGCAGGATGGCTCAGTGGTTAGAGTACCAGATTCCAAAACAGACGTGTCCATGTTCGAGTCCTGTCCGCGGCAAATTCTGGCCAATACATGATGAGTTCCCATTAAGAACGAAACCGGTCTACTGGATGAATTGCCTTTTCTACACTATACAATTCTTAGTTTATACTGACATATGTAAGTAATTAATGGGTCAGGTGTTTATATCAAGACCGCAACTTTGATTAGAATAATACATTGCACTTGATTGGAAACTTCAGCAGTACAATTTCTTTACAGTCACGAACATTGTTTTGTTGCAGATTTCGCCACTTTTGCATAAATTATGTAATTCAACAATTACTGACTGCGCTGGTGGTAACAGGAATTCTTGAAATCAATTTAACGAGCTTGAAAAAAACAAATTCCAATGCATTAAACCAGTTGTCTAATAATAGTAAAACTACCGTCATAATCTGGCATGGTATCTGTCTTGTAACCTATTGGAGGTGGCTACTCGGATCATTAGATCGAAAGAATTACTGTCAAGTTTCTACCTGCAGGAAGTACTAACCAAAAATACGCGTTGTTGCATAACAAAACTCTGGTGGATATAACATATTTTTAAAAACAACGAACTAATTCATACGATTTAAGTTCATGTCTATTTAATATATTGTCTTCAATAAAGTAAAAATAGTGGCACTTTATTATCGGTATAATTCACGAACACTATCGGCACGACTTGCTACGGCCGATATACCATACATATCTTTTACACGGCTTCGGGAACATGGTGCCAGCTCTCGCTGATGAGAAACTAGCAGGTACGAACCGCAAGCGTTAATGGCATTTCGATCTTTCTTGATGTTGTATACAGCAATTCGCCCTTGACACTTTGTAAACTAACTTGATACTGCGCACACTATGGCATTCAGGCACATAACAAAGCAATACATCAACATTTAGGCACCGATAATTAAGTGTCGCATAACTATTGACAGCAGTCAGTCTTGTGTGGACTGTAAGAGAATCGAGGCCTTTCATTCTTAATGCAAGAAATTTTGCTGTACTAACAATATCTACCATCGGTTAGAACTGATTAGCATGTCTTGCTCCAAATATGTATAAAGTGTGATAAAAAAGAGAACAAAAAGTTAAATGAAAAAAGATAATGTGACAGCAGTGGCCTATCTACCAGTGAGTGAAACAGTTAAAAACTATGCAGTGCTCCCTTAGTTCGGTAAATGTTGGTATTTCATATAATACAATACCACGCTCTAGCCAACTACGAGGTTTGAATCAAATAAAAACCAAATATAATTGTTAGTTCAATACAAACAAGTCAATACATCCTATGTAAAGATATTACGAGTTAGACATCTAATTAGCCGATTAGAATCAAAGTCGAAATGTAAAATTATTTATTTTTTCGTAGCCTAGTTGGAAAAGTAGATGATTAACCAGCGTTGGATCGCGGAATTAGGTCCCGTTGGCACTGTCAACTTGAAATGATGAACTGACCAAAAAGAAATAATAAATAAGCAGTTTAATAAGTTTTATGGCAAGCAAGGTTTGAAGAATGCGCTCAAGACACCATTCTTCGACTAGTTGTAAAATATAACGTTGAATCGCATTGTTACGACAGCCGTATCTCTAGGTTGAACGACAATTCTGCGATTGACCTCGGTGTGTGACATTGATATGACCTTCCTGGAGCGAAATTCACGATGTGAGTCGAGCGGACTAGTGGCGGTGGCCAGCGCGCTTATCTGAAATAAGCTGACAACGTAATTATTGTTAAACTCGAAAGAGCCGTTGCGTAGACTTAGGAAGAATGCATTGTGTAATTCCAAAGTAAATGCCTCTAAAACGATAAACATAATAATCTTCGATCCGAAGCAAAAATTTATAAAGAACCGCCCAAAGCTTTTAATTGTACGCAAGATATATGGTGACACCACCCGGATAGAGTTCGGCTAGAATAATCAGAAACTTAATAATTGCCGTAGATTGCTTTACACATCGATGAAAACGAAAATAAAATAACACGCTGATTTCTCCAACAAAATGTCCCATTCTCCAGTATGAAACTTTAATCGTGGATTTTTTATTATGCTGAGGCATGGAGATCTGACTATGAGCCGATGTCAAAGCGCGGTTTGGCTCAAATCAATATGGTCAGACAATCAGGAAACAATAGTTAGAAGTAAACTTGGCAACCTGAGTAATTGCTCAATTTGAAATCCCAGGTGCATCTAGCATGACAATAATGCGTTGGGAGCAGCGCTGTAGTAGAAAACTACTTGGCCACAATACCGCCGTGATAATTCCGGTAAACGACTGGAACCTCAGAACGAAGTTTTCGCGAAGCCATGGCCCGGCTCATTTTTTCGCGCTATTACCTCACTGCACTATACGCTCAATATCCACGAGGAACTAGAACGAGGACAGATGTGCGGAGCACTCACGGCCACCAATGCATCGATAATTCTGTCATGTAGGCTCAGACTATACCTAAATACACAATGCGGGAGTTCTAAGTCGCAATTAATGAAAACTAGGCCTTATCGCCTTTGTGACGGTTTGCATCCATTTATAACTTGTTGAGCAACACATGTGCCACTTCAGCAACGTAAGCATTTTTACACCAGGCGGGTGAAAAACGAGATAAGAGACTAACATGGCTTCAGCTGCCTATAAAAAATTGGCTACTTAATGTTTATTTACAACCTACACTGGATTGTTGAAAGTTCAGTATAATACGAATCTTTAACAAATTAGCCTGACGAAAAATAGAAGAGTTCATAGAGATGACTGCAAACATGTAACATTAACCACGTATATTTAGAACATTTTGCATATTCATTTTTATTATTATTATTATCATGCTCAGCAATATAAAGGTACGTAGTACTCACTGTTCATTACCACATAAGCATAAGAAATCAAAAGCAAAATTTTTATGTTAATAATGACAAAAATAATAGTTTAGGCACACAAATTGTTGAAGCAGAGATATTTATGAGGGGGTGGGGCGAGAACATAGTTACTATAAGTATTTTTACCTAGATAACACAGGGAATTGGAGACAAACTAAATATCCACACAATACCATTACAGTCAAGTCACCATCGGCAACACAACTTCCTAGGGGTCGTCATTGTATCACGCCAAAAACCCAACAAAACTTCGCAGCTAACGCAGCCAAACAAAGGAAAGAAAGTAACGAAGATGGTTCTGCCAGAAATTTGCAACAAGATCGAAATTGAGCTCGACGCCACAACGTTGCAATAGCTGTTTCTTTATATTGTAACTTTTGAGACGCGTTGCTGGTTACGCATGATTGCTTTCTTGCACAGTTGAAACAAAAATTAGGATCAGAAGTACACACAAACGAGCACACACTGTGATACATACTATCTGTAACACAAAAAATTCTAACGATATATTCGTTTAATGTAGAAATTTTTTTGTTACTTCTAATTTAATATGGAGGGTAAAAAGAAACAGATTTTGCTAAGCGTAGTTCTTCGTCATTTTCATAGGAAATTTTGCCTGGTTTTACGAATTCAAAAATTGAAACACGCAAAAAATGCGAAAGACTAACAGGATTGCATGTTACAGCTGATGAAGAGCAAACAAATTCACAAAATCTACCTGATACGCCAATCCGCCAGTTGATATTTCTTATTCGCCATAACATTGGCGAAGGTGTGCAGTAAATAACTGAGAGAAAGTCGCGGCAACTTTAATGCCTTTGCAGCTTGACCAGTATCAAATAAGTGGATAACGTAGATGCCAAAATCACGTTGCAACCAACTAAGATCCATTTTGCTTCCATGAAACACCTAAAACATTAAGGAAAACGTAAATAAAATATTTGGTATTAATTGGGCGATCGCAGGCTTGGCCATTGTTCGAGTGGTTAAGTATAGCTTATTTATTGGCTCATGGTATGTGAGAGGTCATGTCCCACGAGCCAGGCTGTATTTTAAAGCTGGCGAACTACACAAGCGTGGTATCCACACTGGAAGAGTAGAATTGGTTCAAAATCACCACATTGCGTCTCATTCAGGTGAGGCGAAAAGACAAAAAATCGATTTTACCTCACCTTCATACAAAAACGATCAAACCATGCTTGGTGTTGTCTTGCTGCTATCCAGCACGGCAATAACAGCCTTAATGCAAATAATTGTACCACCTATACTAGGTACCGCATAGACAAGCTGTCTTTGAGAGTGATAAGTGCGTACAACTATTTTAGAAATTAAGATTGTGATAAATAACAATCCCATTTTATCTAACTAGATGCAAAAACTTGCAAAACTACCGTCAGTCAGACGTACTAACTTGTTTTGAACTTACGTGCTCATCAGTAGAGCAGAACAGAAACCTTGCTTACGAGGAAGAAACCACAATTCATTTATACGTTATGGAAAATCATATATGGGACTCGCCTCTAGTGGACGTGTATACAATGTACTTGTCTGAAATTAATTAGAGAATAGGCCCATATAGGATTTATATTGCTCTCAGAGTAACACACGATTGAATATATTACAATTAAATACTGTTTGTTGCGAAGAGCTAATATATATGCAAGTATGTATTAGATTTTGCGAACCTAGTAACAAATTAGTTCAGTTGTGACCAGAAGGATAAACCAAAGGCAGCATGAACGGAAAGTATAATCTTATGCACATTCTGTTCGTGCTTACTGGCGACTCATCAGGAGGAGCCGGTATTACGCCCTTTAACCAATATATATTTTGATGGACAGACATTCAATCGTCCAAGTCCTGTTGTGGTGAATGTATCTAAAAGACCAACAAACATACATATCGAGGCAATTAACAAAAAAGAGTGAATAATCTAATTTTCACAAGATATTAATTGGCCGTGAGAAGACATTACTCCAAAGAATATTAGCAACAGATAAACAGTTCAAGAACAATCCGGAATCAGAAATCCTTAAATCCAGGGCATGCTAGCACAAGGAGTCCGCCAAGTGACTCGAAATCACAATTATGCGTAGCTTATGGGGGACGAGGATGAGAGAAATTCGACAACGGAATTATTATAGAAAACCTGTGTACGAAGTAGAGTACGCATATTTATCGACTAAATCATAAGGGTTGAAGATTGGAAAGTAGAAAGAGTTCTCGATTATCTTGACCAAGAGCGAGGACCCGTTGCTGAAAGCGAGATGCAATCTGCTCTAGAGCAAATAAGGATGTCGACGTGAGGGGCAGTAAAACTCACTGGCATATTATCTGAGTACATTTTAAAAGATGTATTATTTTGTTTCTCAGTGCTGTCCTTTTCGTTTCGGATTTGACCGCATTTTTCTTGTGCGGGACAATTGTTAGCACTCATAGGTCGGCAAAATCTTGAACCTTTTATCTTTTCAGATGATGTAATTTTTGGCCTCAGTTGATGGGTTTTCACTTGTCCCTTCTCCTTTAAGCCTTCAATTAGCTGATTGTCTGAAAGCGCTTTAGGATCAAGATCTGCCATTGATCGATTCTGTTAACTTACGTTTTGCTCAATTTGACGACAAATAAATCAAATTATCATGACCCAACTGTTGCCACTTGGTGAACTATTAAGATGAAATTCAATTGAAATTGGCCTAATTTAGCGTAACTTTTGAATTTAGAGTAAATTTTCCGGTTTACCTCTTCCACACTGCACAGGATGGCTCTTTAATTGATTGAACGTTTAAAAGGTCGACATAGCACTAGATGTATCTCTCTCTCTATCTCTCTCAATTTCTCTCCCTCTATTTCTCTCTCTATATCTCACTCTATCTATCTCTATCTGTCTCTATCTCTATCTCTTTCTATATCTCTATCTCTATATCTATCTTCATTTCTCTCTACTCTCTATCTCTCTCCCTCTCTTTTCATATTTCTCCTTCCGTCTCTAGCGCTCTTACTCACTCGATTTACTAACGATTATAGACAAGCTTTAGGCCGTCTGTGCTATTTTATCTGGCAAATCGGCATTACGGCAAACAAGATAGGACTGCACACGGTCGAGGTGATTTGGCGAATTTTTTTAGGGAAATGAGCTCAGTTAATTTCAAGTGATTGTTCACTCGAATTTTAAATCTATCAGAGCGAATTTTCAAAAAATGAACACTCCCACACTCTCCGATTGAATTTTTATGAAATTTTCATTCATTTGCAAGCCTTTTCTGTATTTATACGGACCTAAACACCAATGGTATGCCTTGATGGTTCAACATCGCAATTTGTCAATTACGTTTACTCCACTACTCTTAAGGAAAAGGGGGTTACACCAGAATAAGCATGCAAAAGGCTGTATAATCCCACAGAACACGCGCCTGTCACTTACTAGTTCCACACTAGTAGGATGTGGCATGCATATTTAAGTAGAAATAAGATGAATTCCTGTGACATCCAGGTGCTGCAAACACATGATAGCCAATCTAATGAGTTTGACACTTTAAATCAAGTTTGTGAGATTGAAGTAAACACCAATTCCATTTTATTTTGTCAGTCGTCAAATAATATACCAAAACAACTGTCATTCACTGTTCGACGACTGGTTAAATACAATGGGGTTGGTGTTTATTTCAAGCTCGCAAACTTGATTTAAAGAATTTTTACCACCATCGCGCATCCGACTCAACTCCGGCACAAGAGT
>JAQBSW010007157.1:0-42855 GCA_029291075.1 Eudiplozoon nipponicum
CTTTCGTTTCGCCTTGTTCCTCAAAAAATATATATGAATAGATTTAAAATAAATTATTATTCTTAAAGTAAGTAAAGTCCCAGAGTTAAAATGTACGTTTTCTCAGCCATGCAAATATACCCTCATAATCAATTACCAACTAGTCATTTTGGTGATATGTTTTAGGAATCAGGACGCTAAGTTGTTTAAATAACATCTTAGCAGTAGACATTTTCCTTAATTCGGTTTATAATTGATTTTAAATTTTGTGTAATTAAGAAAATAAAAAAGTTACGAACAAGTTTCCTTATTATAGGTGTAATCGAAAATGGTCCAGACCTTGGTCCTGTTCCATGCTTTTTCTATATAGGACGCTTATACACCCTATTTCTGTTGGTTCATATGAACGATTTTAATACAGTAACATAGCCTTCAAAATCATAATGGTTGCAACAACGTGTGGAAATCTAATATTAGCTACGGGCTGAATTTTATCGTTTTCTGCCAAACTTTCCTTAATTTGTATAGACATGACGACTCATCTTGTTATCCATTTTCTTCTAAGGAAGCAGACTTGAGAATACGCTATTAAAATATTTAAGAATTGTGTTGTACTGTTTGCCCAATTAAATATAAACGCATAATTTTATCAATGTAGTGCACATTAAAAGAATTGACGACAATCATTCGAGCAGATTCATTTATAGCATTAATTGTACCAAAATTTAATTTCTAATATTTTGATAGGTGGATGAATTATTTCAAAGAATTAACTACATCTTCATTGCAAGCCTGCTCAGTGTTCAAAAAGTGATAATTAACGATAAGCACTGCTTTGAATTGTACGGCTACGATATACTCCTTGATAATCAATTGAAGCCCTGGCTACTTGAAATTAACGCCTCACCATCGCTAACGGCTAGTTCTAAAGAAGATTATGATCTTAAAGTAAGCAATATTAAATATGCAACTTCTTCATATATATCTCATTAGAAAATTATAAAAACTGAAATCGGTATTTGATTTCGGATAAATTTAATGTACGGTAAGTAGATGGATTGTTAATTTAGTCACAAACCGACGTGCCAAATGTCCAAGCGCTCTTATGTTCAATTATTATCTGCAATTTCTACAAATTTTGGTAAATTAACAATATGTTAAATTTCCTGCGAAGAATATTAATTTACACTGAGTATGACACCAGCTATGGTTATTTTATAAATTTTACATTATTAAAATTGACCAAGGCGTTGCATAGATTTTATATTAAATTGAAAGATTCAATTACAACCATAATACTCCTTTTAAATGTGAGCTTTAATCAAATTTAAAGTACCTATTCCATGTTCAGTGATAAAAATAAATTTATCAGATACCGTTTCTTTCTCGTCTTGTCCTCAAGTAACTATAAATGGACATTTGTATATATATATATATATATATATATATATATATATATATATATATATATATATATTCTTTATTATGCCCATTGCCTTAGAATTTTGCACAGTATATTTCTTATTAGGAAGAACAAAAATTTATAACAATTTCAATAATTTCCATTTCTTTCGAGACTACCAAACTTCACGTTACAATCTTTCATTTAGATATATCTTGGGTTTTCATTTGATAATGTTGGTGGCAACTAGTCTGATACGGTTTTACTTCTATTTATTGTTTGGGGTGATTAGTAAGTGTATATGCTTTTTTTCTGTGTTTGGGTGTTTGCATGTAGGGGTCTTTCTCGCTTTATTGCAAAGTGATGTCTAAGATGTGGTCATTCTTATATTGATGGATTGAGAGAAGTAACTTTTCGCATTGTTGGCTGTTACGCGTACGAATGTTTTTTCATGTGTGTTGTCTTGCATATCACCTTGTTCCTCAATATTATTCTCTCCACCTGGTAACAGCGCAGGGTGTGTTATACTTGAAGCCGACGCTTACAGATTATCCATGAATGGGATCATAAATGATCAACCGAAATTCAAACCAGACAAAAAACAGAAAAATGATTCAACAAATATCGAAAAAACGTCTTATCCACTATGGCTGATTCCGAAATTAGATCAAAACTAATAGAAGAAATCCAAAGTGTAAAACACGTCGGAACAAATACCTCAAACCAAAATATCATAAAGCCTTGACAGCCTCAGGTTAACACGCAACCCATCAATACAAGAATGCCGAGATCTCAGAGTTCACTTTGCAATACAACTAGAAAGACCCCTACACGCAAAAAGACACACACACATACGAATAAAACAGTATCAGACTAGTTGCTACCCACATAATCAAATAAAAACCCAGGATTGCATAAAAATGGAAGACTGTAAATTGAAGTTTATTAATCTCGAAATATTTTTCCATTATCCACTCTGTTATTAATGCGTTTTTTCTCCCTAATAAGAAATATACTTTGTAATATTTATTTATATATATAGCATGGATTCTCTTAGGGACATTGTATTCTTGCATGTATAAAACTGTTTCCATTGTTGTAGTTAAGCTTATTAGTGCTCATAGTATATATCTAAGAATTGCTTTCATTGTGGTTAATTATTAAATTTTTTCAAAACAGTCTTTTTTTTAAAAAGTTCACTTTTTTTAAAAAAGTTCACTGCCTTTTTGACTGTGTGCGTGCATGCTTGATTTGACCGTATTAAAGTTCTTCGGGCTTAACTGAACCTACGTGTTTTGCCATATTTTGCAGCAAGATGTCGTACAAAATTTAATATAACAAAAAATTTCATAAAGAATTAGTCATCATGTCAAATCTTTTTATTAATGGAGATAGCATACTATGAAAGGTGGTGCGAAAAACTAAGATATAAAAATATGGAATGACTATGTCTACCGATAGACAAGTCTGGGCTATATATATATATATGAAGGAAAAACATAACATTTAAAATGGAGAGATTGCGAAACAAGGGAACAACTAATAAGTTGCGTGCATCACCGTTAAATCAATCTCAATGCTAAAACATGCGTTATCGGCTTGCATAAATCAGGGTGTAGATCCAATAAATTGCCTATTATTAATTTAACGATGCTTAGTTTATACTGATAAATATATATATAATGGGGTTTATATTCATATCAAGCTCGCAACCTTGACCATTTAATTTTCTGAAAACATTTGTTCTTCATCTCAAACTACATATCTAAATGTAGTAACGATTTATATTCTATTGCCAATTAGTATGGATGAGACACGCATAGTTATTAAAAGTGGTTATTTAAGTCCTCTTTTATATTTTTAATAAGAATATATCATTGCACCACTAATGAAAAAGCTATGATTATATTACACTTATTTTGAGGTATGAAGAAAAACGACGATTAAAATTTTAAATTTAGCCACTTATAAAAGAATTATTTTTTGAACAATTATGATCGTGTAAATAACTTATTAATGCCTTTTAATTACGAACTTTTATTTAGGTTAAAATTTCGCATATAAAGACATTTTTATTCATCTGAAAAATCAAGTAACAATTCTTTTTTTAGTTATAATGTGGTTGTTTCAAAATTACTCTGAAGCTAAACTTATTTTATTTTTAAACCCAGATTGAAAAAATTAGTAGAATCACTGAGCTCTCCTGGCTATATTTGATTAATTTGTTACCTCTTGTGAGAAGCAGGCATATATAATTTGATTAATAATGCGTAGTTCTTTCATAATGGAACATGTGTATATAATTAAGAATCTCCAAAAAGTAATAAATCTAGACATATTAGGCAGTTAAATAATTGCGTTTGAGGGCGTATAGTACACATTTGTATTGATGCACGTTTTCATTTGTAGGAGGTTGACTTTTTATGGTGTATTGTGATCTTACTACAAAAGTGGATCAATTTGTAGTCGGCTGACCAGCTAAATTGATCACGTACGCCAATAAAATATAAAGCATTGCATCAGTATAATAAGGTTAAGCTTCACTACCGCTAAATCATGAGATTCATAATTATGTGTCGGCTAGAAATAAACACTAGTTTGCCCACCCCAAGTGGGGAATTGAGACTGATAGTCTGATTTCCCCTCACTGACCTACCTGGTAGGAGATACTTTAATGACGTTGAAGTGCCACTAATATAGCTTAACGTGTCACAAGAGCACAAAACTATCAAAAATGATAATTTCCTATCTCCAGCGATATGCGGTAACTGCTATGGGCACTATTTTGAAGTCAATTCGTTTAGATTGAGATTATTTTCATACTAAGAATAAATCATAGTGAAAAGTCAAATATAATGTTATAAAGCTTACTTTGGCCATAAAAACACCTTTTGATGTTAAATATTATATCATCAAATATGAATTAAGGCGTTTAGAATTTATATTTCGAAGTTTAGAGCATCTATCGTTCTTGGTTTCCGGTAATGGTGTAGACTGGCTCTGATAACTTCTCCCGTTTATCTAGAACGTACGAAATTGGCACAGTAACATTCAATTTCTTCCAAGAATCTAAATATTGAGCTATTAAATTATTATTGAAAGTCGAGTATTCATTTTTTGTAAACAGTTACTCTGAATGTTCAGGCAAACTTTCCTAATGACACGTTAAATGTAGTAGACGTGGAAAATCGCCTCAATGGAGGTGAGCATTGAGTAGATGATTTTTATTTTATATGGAATGACAAGGTAATTAATCTATTCCCTGCCGTGCAACATATTTCTTTTTAAGTTTAGAGCATCTATCATTCTTGGTTTCTAGTGATGATGTAGATTGGCTCTGATAACTTCTTCTGATTATATAAAATGTGCGAAATTGGCTCAATAACCTAAATTTTTTTCCACGAATCTAATAATTTAGCTATTATATTATTATTGAAAGTCGAGTCATTGTATTTTGTTAATACTTAATTATGTTCAGACGAACCTTCTTAATGACACGTTAACCGTAGTTGACGTGGAAAATCGCCTCAATGGAGATGAGCGCAGAGTAGGTGACTTTGATTTGATATGGGATGACAATGTTCCAGTACCTCCGTCTGGAAACGCAGTACAGTTTTGGCTCAGTCAATACGATCCATCTGTTTTGGCCACAATGAAGTATGTTTTTTTATAAAATCTATTTGTACTTTTTCTGATTAACTGTTATTTGCTTTAATTATTTTCTGATATAATGTAATTTTTTTATAAAAACACATCTTCTGTGCATTAGTAATAATATCAGTAAAATTACCTTCCACAAATATGTATTAGTCATTGGAAAAGAAGTATAAAAACATTTAAGACAACTTATTGTATGCTAAAGCATTATTCATTTACCGAAATTTTGCTATAAGAATACTGAAAAAAGGAGTTTATTTTCACTTAACGCAGAAAACGTTCTCCAAAGTAGCGAAGGAATGTTTTCTGTTTATTTGTTACTAATGTATCACTTATAATGGTATTTGATAAATTGATCAATAAATCCATTACTGGAAAAAATTATACATATAGAATTTCAATTTTTTAAACTTCAACTTGGAATGTGCACGTTAATAAAGTATTAGTTGGCCATATTTATGTATTTGTAATTTATTTCAGAAATAAATCATGTTTTTGTAAACAAAATTATTTTAAAGCAGGTATTAACAACACAGTGAAAATGTCCTTATTCTACAGAACTTAAAACAACTGCAGTAGTTAATTAATCAATCATTGATTGCGCAGGTTGTGGTAACAATTATTTAAATCCAGTTTCAGAGCTTGAAGTAAACCCCAATTGAATTGTATTTAACCAGTCGTCCAAAAACATAGCAAAACTACCGTCCGTCACATATACTGACGCATTTCGACCTTCCTTGATCATCGCCACAGTACGACGGCAAATTGACTAGCGAGGTTTAAACCACATTGCGTATATATAGAAAGCAACATTAGATATGAGGCTCTTACCTCTATTAACCTCGCATAAATTGTGCTTGACTGGAAATGTCGGCTGCGCAATTTCTATGCAGTCACGAGCATTAAATTTTTGCAGGTGTCCAGAAATAGTTGTAATTATGAATTTTGGTGAACTTTAACGTACATTGAAATCCATTTGTTGATACCATTTACCGACTCGTCAACCATAGTATAGATACCATGTACCTTTTTGGTATCCTTTACAGACTTAATATATATACTATGTATAGTGATTTAACCTTTATGTCATATTGTTAAAGACTTCATATGAAGTCAGCTTCAGTACTACAGGTTTACACCTGCGTATAGGAGATTGTATCTACGTATTTTCCCACATTCATCATCCAAATAGATAGTGGGTAGAGGGCGTAATACTGGATCCTACCGAAGAGTCGCCAGTAAGCACGAAACGAATGTGCACATTATACGTTTCGTTCATTCTGTCTATAATCTATCCTTCTGATCAAATTTGGCTTATTTGTTACTAGGTTCGCAACACCTAATACACAATTGAGTTCAAACAATTTGTCAACAAGGACGAAACAACGGTCTAGTGGAATGGTATTCCTTTAATCAAAGGTTAATTAAATTACGGTTAATTTGTCTTTCGCATATTTAATTTAAGTCGTGTAGAAATAATCTGAAATTATACTGCGCATTATTTGTGCATTTGTTTAATCCTACGATATATTTTTTGGCAAAAAAGAAATTACGTTATGCATAATAACTTAATTTTTTATAGTGGATGCATTACTAACTAAATTTTACTTTTCATGCCGCTTGTTGTGGGCTATAATATTCTCAAAAAATGCTATTTTTTACAATTGATCTATGATTACATAGCATGTGTTTTTCTTATTGTCTAACGTCCTACTAGCTTTTTTCCTTTTCTCAATATTTGAATTAAATGCTGAGTTTTCGTCACACTTTAATAATAAATCTCACTTATTCGCAAACTATTGGCGCCAATCAGCTTTAGCTTGCGGCAAACAAATTTTCCAATCGCATTTCCTACTCAAAGAGCAAAATAAAAGGCTAACTTAATCATTGTAGGTATATGTCAAATATGCAGTGTAGCCCTTACACATATATGCATAGAGTAACATACAGACTTGAAGCAAAACTCATAAAAATAATCAGTATATCAATATATCTACAAATGGTTAATTTTAATAGATAACCTTATGTAATTTGAAGAACCTGTACTTCAAATTCTCGATTATTTTTAGGAAAAAAGATTACGCAAATGCCATGAAAACATTACAGTCCCAACTATATATTTGCATTTTAGCTGTAACACATGTCCAGGAGAAAAGATGGCAATAATTTCAAATTTAGGCCTCGTTTTTAAAAATTCATTAAACAACAGTTTTCATATGAATTCAAACTTATTAATAACAAATTTTACATTGATTGTATAGTTTGTTTAGTTCAATTTTGATCCACTTATCGCATATTTTTTAAAAAGCCAATCTGCCAACACGCACTATGGAATTTTAAACGGAAATGTCTACGCGAGTGCATTGAATGCTACTCTAGAAGCGGCACAGTACTCAAGACGTTCATCAGACTCTTTATCGCAGGACTCTGCTACCAATAATGGCAAGTTTTTATTTTTATTTTATTAGAATGAATAACGACAATATAACTAGGCTGACAACTTGAGCGAAATTGTTGTCTACATGATCGTTTGGCGTAATTTAGACATCTTCATCTTGAAATGACTGATAAGCCAACCCGTTACTCTAATAATAATGTTTCCAAGATCTAATGATTAATCTAGTAGCCATTGAACTCCAACAAAATGTCTATCCAAATAATGTTGTCATTTTATAATTTTTCTCGTCTTATTTATCTTTTTGCGCATTAAAATGTAATACCTATATTAGTTGTCGTGTAAAGTAATATGAAATAAAGCTAAATAAATGTTAATTTTACATAAAGTTTCTTTCTTTTGTTACGTTACCCCATAGATTTATGTAACCCAAACACACAAGCGCACACAGACACACACACACATATATATATATATATATATATATATATAGATATATATATATCTGTAGAAAAAATTGAGGTAAGTTAATTAAGAATGAGTTTAACGATAATTTTTTGTGATATTCTAGCCAACGCCCTAAACCATCTTAGTTCAATGCTCACATTTATTGCAATAAAAAATTTTTCATCCACTTTCGATATTTTGAATCTTTATAATTCAAGGCCGTTTTCTGTGCCGTTGTGTCAAGAGTTAGCTCATGGCATCACAAAACATTTAATAACTCCTAGGACAAGTGTTACATTTTGCTTTAAAAGTTTCACATGCTGCTATATCACATAACAATAACTGACATTTCATTAGATATGCCTGCTTCATTTATGCATGTGCACGTGTGTCTATTACTAGAAACATTCACCTAAATGTAATTACCTGCATGTATGCGCTTATATACGTGAAATTATTGTGGGTTCACAAAAATTACTAATATATCACTAGATAAGCATACTCCATGTATGTACGTGTGTTTATAACTGTTAAGTGCTTAGCTAAATATAAGTGCATGCGAAGATTACTCGAGTCAGAACCGGAAACTAACTTCCATAAAAAAATTAGAAAGTTCATTTAATTGAGCCTACAGAGATTAGTGCCAAATCCTATTTGCACATGTCGGAATATTTTTTTTAAAACTTCTGAAAACTTACTTTGTTAAATGAAGTAGTTACGACTAATATAACCGGTTAGGATAAGAGCAAGATAATGTATATACATCAGTCTTAATATCTCGTAGGGGTCAATATTCATGAATTTTAAAATAAATGATGGTCAGAAAAGGATATTTATGAAAATACCTACTGAACGAAAGATCACAATAATATTGTAAAGAAAAGTTGATATTTAGTCTAAATGTTCGATAATAAGCCTTTGATGATTTCATAGGCATACACCGTTGACAAAGCAGCCCGCAAAGCGTCCCGGAAATATACGGAATCAAAATGTAGACAGTGTACATAGCAACCATGTTTCTAACAAGAAAGATCAGATGGTAATTTCCTTGTCATGGAAACCACGTTTCAAGCTATATTTAGGTAACAACAAAGCAGCAAAGATGAATAATTTCAACTATCACAATTTAGACAGCTGAAAACTATTTCATTTATAATTGTGTGAAATACTGTTACTCCTAAATGTGTTAAATTTAAGTGGCTGTTTCATTTAAATTATAATTGTATTTCTCACTATTATTACTACTGTTATTATTAACTGACTTCAAATAAAGTGAATAATTTGTTTCATGATTTAGAGAAACCTAAATTTGAACTGATTGTGGAGAGGACTAAAATATGATATATGTCCGTTTCTTTATTGCACACCGCTTATTTTTAACCTATAGAGGATTTTACTGTTAGTGTACGCAGTAGACAGGTTACAACAGTCAGGATCAGATATGATAGAACGTTGGTGAATATGGGCACCTACAGGCATTCCGTAGATAAGATAATTGCAACTGTAATTAATCTTATAGTGAATATTTCTAAATATCAATTTAATGAGAATCAGATGGAATTTCTTAATCGTGGTTTAATCACAAAATTTTATAAAAATAAGATAATTACCGAGGCCGTCAACACAGCGAAATTTACCTCAAATTCAAAAAAATAGTTAGTTTGTATTAGACTTAGTCACGAGTGTGTCAACACACGACGAGGATAAATATAAACCAAGTAATTAATTCAAGCATCTTAAAAGAAAGGTTATGACAGACATTGTTAATGTCTGAAAGCAAAAGAAAGGGGAGCGACGATTCTGATGAGTCAAGCTGATTATAATGATGATAATGTAATAACGACATTATATTGTGGTATTCACTAGAATAAATAACGACCTAATTGACACGTTACACAGGCAAATGAAATTAATGATCAATAATATATTTCATAAAGTGGAATTGGATCAAGCACATGGAAAACTTTCTTACAAGTAGATACGGTCGCGGCCAGAAACTATCAAGTCGCAGAAACCTCGTAACTTATGGATAATTATTCTTAATGTACAGCACTCCCCAAAATTGAAAATGTCAAAGTTTCTATATTATACAATAAGGAAATATTTCTACATATAATTTGCATATAGCTTATATATAAATGTATATATATATATATATATATATATATATATATATATATATATAGCATTTTCTATTAAGGAGAGAAAAAAATTTATTGATAAAGTGAAAAATGGTCGTTGATTTCGAAAGTAATAAGTTTCACTTTACAATCTTACAATTATAAACGTCACTGGGTTTCATTTGATTATGTAGGTGGCAACTGGTCTGATTTTCCGTTTTCTGTTTCTTGTTTTGACTTATTTGTAAGTGTATTTGCGTATGTGACTTTGTATGTATGCATGCGTATAGGTGTCATTCTCATTGTATTGCAGAGTGACGTCTGAGATCTGGCCATTCTTGTATTGATGGTCTGAGTTTTCACCAAGTTTACGCTTTGTTGACTGTTACGTGTACGAATGTACTGCCCCCGAAATTCATCTTTCTCTTCAATGTTGTTATTTCACATTGTTAAAAGCGCAGGGTGTGCGGATTGCTGTGTGGAATGCCTATATTGTTTTGCAATTTTTGTCGCTGTTCACGATGGTAATGATGCCGTTAGTGCAGCTATATTTTATTCTTTAATCTGATCGAATGTTTTATAACGATGGTCTTATTGGTGTTTGCCTGGGTTCTAGTAAAGTGTTATTTGGTTTTGTGATTCGTGGACAATCGATTAAAATACCATCTCGGTGAAATTTTTGTAAGTTTAGGCCGAATGATAGTTTTTTTATATAAAGCTTCATATTTATATTGATTTTTCAGATTTTACTTTGTGTAAAAGTGAGAAATTCGTCAAATTTATTTGGTGCACTATTTCACATAAGAGATCATAGATAGCTTATTTACCTGACGATGTCAAGCTTAACTAAATCAATTGCCGCGGTAAATTTAGCTGAATGTTTCGTACGTCAAATATATAGGCTACCGCATTTGCTTGAGAATTTGTAGACCACATGATTCTCTGTGAGCTGAATGTGGTGCTAGCTTTTCCACTGGGAAAATTCTCCTTCGTGATTTGTAAGTATTGAGGCCGGAAGGTCGCCTTTAAATGGTAAGCTTAGGAAAATCTGCTTGACGGTAGTTTCTGTAGTAAGAATCTCACGAGGACAGATGTTGACATTTATGAACTGTTCCGTGAAGTTATTTATTAGCATTTTTTCCCAGGTAACCTAGTTCCCCCTCGATCTTGTGTCCCGAGTAGATCTTGTGTGCTAGGTCGTTAACCAAGTTTCTGAGATTTTTTTACACTTTTGATATAGTGAATTTATTGTCCATGTTTTATGTATTGCCACTGTCAAATCAGCATTTGATTTTCGAGTGGTTGGGATTTCCAAGAAGGGAAGTGTTTTCTTTTCCTACCTCGAGAGTAATTCTGATGATTTGATCGGCACTACTGGCATGCTTGATGATTTCAGAAGGGTTTGCTGCGTCTGGGATGAACAATAGTATTTCATCTAAATACCGTTTGTAGAATGCACACTGGTCAATATTTTAGGCACGTTTTGCATGTATAAATTTGTCAGGAAGAGTGCAACAACAACTTACCACAACTATACCATTGAATTGACAGTAGTAGCTCCCTTTTTAAGAAAGAGTCATTGAGTGTTCGTATTTATGATATTTCTTAATGGCTGAAACGAGGCAACACAATTTGACCAATTTCTCAATTCTACATAAAGCAAAATCAGAAAAATTATATATATATATATATAGGTCCAGCACCAAATTGGCGTAAGAAACAAGGTGGACAGATTTTGACATGGCAGAAACAGTTGAAATCACTTAAATCCAAATTGGGTAGTATAGGACCCACTCGTCTAACAGGATGGGGTCCCCGTGCGCATCATAGTTCTTGGTTAGAAACCCTCAGCGATATGGCATCGAATCGAACTCAGTGGCGCTCTTGTTTCAGATGTATAGTAGAATCATCTTTGTAACTTTCTTTTCTTATTAGAGCAAAGTTAGCTGCGAGATTTGGTTTGCTTATGACATGATACAGTGAAATCCGCAAGGAAGCTGTGTTACTGATGTCACCTTGCCCGAATGCTAACTTGGCCATAATGGTGTTGTGTAGAAGTTTGGTTTGCCTCATTTCTGTGAGTTATCTTGATAAACATACCCATAGTAGCAAGGTATCCCTTCTCTCTCTCTTTCTCCTAAATTTCACTAATAATTTGTGTAAATTCACTTATATAATTCTTTTCACTCCTTGTGGTTATAGGGCAGTGAAACATTAGTCACTTTTGACTTTTGTACGGCTGAACATGATATATATTTCTCTTTAAATAAAGCAATTAGCACTCGGCCTAAACATTCAAACGTTCAACCAAAATTATATCTTAATTGACTGGCCACGAATTATACAACCCGAAAACAGTTTACTAGCATCCAGACAAGCCCGTACACCCACTAGACCAGCCTCAACATGGTAATAAACTGAAGAAAAAACAGCTGTATGAACGGCATCACTACCATAGATGAGGGGATACCACTTGTACCAAATTCCCAAGAAACTCCATGAAAATGGAGCCGGCTTATCCTCCAAAAGGAGTCAGCCGCAGTAAATAATAAATAAATAATAATCACTACGGCGCGCGGTTTGAAATGGCTCCGATTTTGTCGCATACCGATATTGAGAAAATCGTTTCGGACCTTCAGAACTCGTATTAAGAATAGAATGTCAAAACTGGAAACAGACGTTGATGCGTATACGGCAAAATTGGAATTAGCGGAAAAGAAAAATGAATCTTTAAGCGCGCAAATTGTTGAATTGACTGAAGTGTTGCATACGGAATTAGATAAATTAAAGACTGATGTTCAGCCATGGGTTAAGTTGGCTGAAATAACAGTAAATAATGACACACCAATCAAGAATAAAGATCAGGCGAAGAAATAATAAACATATTAGCGAATGAAGTATCAGCGCGGATTAGCAAACAACAGCTAATTTTATTTAATCTTGATGAAAATGCTGATGTGAAAGATGTCGAGAAATTAAACGTCCTGAACAAGGATGAGACGCATGCTAACATCGCTAAATGTTTTAGAGTTGGAAAAAGATCCCATCGTCCAAGACCGGTGGTTATAAAGTTATCAAAGAGGCCAACAAATATGCAGATCGAGGCCATCAATAAAAGGAAAGGTGAGAATCCGAGTTTTCATAGCATATTTATTGGACGTGACAAAACATTTCTCCAACGAAAGTTGGCAAAAGCAAAAAAGCTAAAGAACAACCAGGAGCGGAAGCCATCTACTTCTGACCACGATATTATAAGGAATTTATCAAGAGAAGATACAAAAACAAAAAACGATGTATCGTTACTAAATGTTGGGGACAGCGGGGGGAGAGGAAGCATGGCCTCGAAGTCCGGGAAACGAATAGTAAAGAAGCCAACAAGGTTGAATCAGTAAAAGTCGATACTTGTTTAGATAAGTCGCTTTCTACATTTACTTTATTTATGCTAACTTTCGAAGTGTTAAGAATAAGAACTTTTTGCTGTGTAATTTTATAATAAGTAACGATTTCGATTTTATAATATTATCTGAAACATGGCTTAACAAGGATATTAAAAACCATGAATTTGATATTCCTCACTATTCTTTATTCAGAAAGGACAGATCGCTGGATAAAAGAGTTGGAGGAGTACTCATTTATTGTAAATCTGTATTTAAGGCGAAAATTTTACATACTAGTGATGATAATGCTATCATTGATTTCTTATCTATACAATTTGATAATCTGATCTTAACAGCGGTTTACAGACCGCCTTATGCTACTTTATTTGATGAGCAAACATTTACCAATTCTTTTCAATCTATCTTTGACTGCCATGGCTATAATGTAGTGGTAGGTGACTTTAATAAGTTACAGGACTGTGAAATAACCAATTTTTTTTTCTAACCATGATCTCAAGCAGATTATAAAGGAATCAACTAGAGGTTCGCAATGCTTAGATCATGTATACTTAGAAATTGAAATGGTTAAATCGCACAGTTATGATGTTGTCAATTATTTCAAAGAATTGGATCACAAACAAATTATTTTACAATGGAACATCTTGAGTGGCATAACACAGAAACTAAGTTTTGAAAATGCACACGTGCACTGTTCCAGAATCAACTGGAATTTTTTAAGAGAATTAAGTATACAGATTGATTATGAGAGTTTTTATTTCTTGAATACTGATGAATTTGTTTCTTTTGTTTCATCGTTATTATCTATTTTATTTCAGGCATCTACGTTTACGGACATTATACCGAAACGAATTAATAGGAAATTGTGTAAACTAAGAATAAAACGAGATAATATAATAAAGTGTAGTCTTATTAATAGTTTTAAACAAATGAGGTTAGATTTCATTGATAACGAAATTAATTCATCACTGCTAATAATTCGTCAAAGATCAGAACGAATTATTTTGGCCAAAATGAAGAGTAATCCTAGATTAGGATTCAAACTCCTCACAGATTACAGTAAATACAAGGAAAAGTTAAAACTTATACTACCTGTGGATAAAACTGAGCATGGATTTCTCTGTGAATTGGAGGAAGTATTTGGCAATTTGATATGCAATCCACAGAATGAAAGAAATTTTATAGAACTATCTGACCCCTTGGGAGACCAGGAACCAGGACTTGTTATTGACAGTGATGAATTGATAAAATTGATGTTAAAAATCAAATCAAAAAAACAAAAAGATCACCTTGGTATTTCGATTGATAATCTGCTTCAATTACCCTTAACATTTAGGAATGTGCTCTGCAACTTTATAAGTAGAATTTTGAAGAATGGGAAATTACCAATCGATATATTAACGATAGTAGCTAAGCCGTTGCCAAAAGTAAGTAAGCCAACGTGCGCCAGTGATTATAGATTAATCTCTATTATCCCTTCGTTTTTTAAGATAATAGAATGACTGATACTAGATCATTTAGAACGTATGTTACCGGCTGATTTTGACTTATGTCAACATGGCTTTACGAAAGGTAGATCGACAACTACTATGCTCTCCATGTGGAAACATGTAACCCCTTAGACGAGAATAAGTTAGATGCATTAATTGTATTTATAGATATCTCAAAAGCTTTTGACTCTATATCTTTTGATGCTATTTCGAATGCGATTAGTTTGTTGAATATTGATCCGAATATTTTTAGATTACTTAAATACTATCTATATAATCGAAGAATGAGTATTCAAGTAAACGATTTGATATCAAAATCAAAACGAGTAACAAGTGGAGTTCCACAGGGATCAAGCTTGGGGCCAATTTTATTTAAAATTGTATTAGCAAATTTGGAAACAAAGATCCTTAACGGTCGAGTTTGCAAATTCGCTGATGATTTAAAAATAATCTTCCCAATTGATCCAAAGAATGTCGAATTCTTCAAAAATAATGTGACATTAGATTTGTATGATTTGAGTAAATATTTGATTACACTAGGTCTGAGAATAAACAATAAAAAGACGAGAGCTTTAAAAATAGGTAACAGAACAAACTTTCATTATGTTTATTTTCATGATGCTGTGATTAATGATGTGTTTGAGATTAAACTTATGCAAGAAATAAAGGATTTAGGTATAACTATTCAATGTACAACTTCTGCTGAGAGACATATTGAAAGTATAGTAGGCAGTGCCAAGAAAAGATGGGCACTAATAAATCGAAATATCTTATCAAATGATATAAAACTTCAAATGTATATAATATGGATTAGACCGGTACTAGAATATGCTGTTGCTACTTGGAATCCATTAAAAAAGGGGTTGTCTAATAAGATAGAAGCTGTACAAAGAAAAGTTGTGAAACATATTAGTCCTATTTCTTGCACTATATACGCCTCTAGATTACAGTTTGTGTCATTGCAATCTCTGTGGTTTCGGAGGATGTGTTATTGAATAAAAGTTTTCCATTTGAACCATTGGACTGGTGCCTATATGACTCCGATAAGAAAGAGTCATGAAGTTGGAGCTAGGTCTGGACATTTGGCAATATCTCCTCCTTTGGTGGGGAATGTAGCGAGCAAGTTATTCTCTTTCTCGAAAATCTACAAAATTTATAACCAATTTCCGAAGGGGCTTAGAGAAATGCCTCCATCTAAGATGTCTTTTAAAATTTTATCTACTGAACTTAAAAAAGTCTGCAATCCTGCTGATATTTTTTATTTTGATTATAATAATACTTTCTCATGGTTGAATAAAAGACAAGGTTAATTGTTATCGGAAACAGATTTTCTTGAGATTTTTATTTCCAAGTTTTGTATTATTATAATTGAAATGTTATGCACTATATCTTCATGTTAGTTAACATTACATACAATCAATTGCTAGTCATGGTTCTCAATTTTTACATAATGTTACACTCGAATTATACCTTAATTGTTCCTAATTTGATGATGTATATATTATTCTTTTCTGTCGAACTTTCTGATATTGTTATATTGTATAGTACAACTAGTGAGATATACTTATCTACATGAGATTAATTGCACAATTATTGTGATGTGATAATTTTTTATATATATTGTACATTTTCCAATTTTATTATTTGATGGAATATGTGTGGTTTGAATCCAAATAAAGATATTCTATTCTATAGTTGACAGCAACAGAAATTTCGAAACAATGAGCTTTCCACACTACAATTCACACACCCTGCGCTGTTACCAAAGGGAAAGAACAAAATTGAAGAGCAAGGCAAACGAAAGGCGATACTTGGGAGAAAAAAGTCGTAAATTTTGCAGCCAACAAAGCGATCTGTTGGTCAAGAATCAATCCATTAATACATGAATGGTACCTACACAAAGACACATACGCAAATCCACTTACAAATAAGCCAAAAAACGAAATAGAAAATCAGACTATTACGCCACATATCCACTATATAATTGAGTGATTAATGGACGGTACAATCTATACGAATGTGTAAACATGCAGTAGTAGAGCTAGTTTCATATAGTCTTCGACAATGCGACTTCAAAGCCAACTCACTATATATATATATATATATATATATATATATATATATATATATATATATATATATATATATATATACATTATACTCCTCCTATGTGCAAAAACAAAAAGAAATTTTATCAGATATAAGAAAATTTTCTTTCGCATGGCCTTCTCAAATATCTACTCATGAACATATCTTTATATATAAATTGGAAAGCAAAACAAGATAGAAATATGTGAACAAAGAGAGTGTGAAAAATAGAAACCAATCAAATTGCGTGCGTCACATCCAGTTCAAGCTCAATGCTTGTGCGTGCTTCTTCTGCTTACATAAATCCGGCTGCAATTTGTTTATCCATAAGGCTTCGTATGTGGCTCGCTCCCTTTTGTTTTTGCATTTAGTAATTACTTTGAATGCTACGTCTGGAGAACATACGTGCGATGCTTCGATGATGTGTTGCGCAATAGCAGACGTGTATTCACCATTTGATTTAAAACAGGCGTTCAAGTTGCAATGTTCTCTCATTCGACTTGAACGCCTGTTCAAGTGAATACATCTGCTAACCATCATCAGCTATCACATATGTTCTCCAGACGGCAGGTACTAAATGCGAAAACAAAGGCAACACATAATGGATAACAAGTGCAGCCAGTTCTTTAAGTGCTGCAACACAAGCATGACAGTGCTACCTATTATTTCAGTTTCTACATTCTCTTGTTTGCACATATTCTATATTGTTAACTATTATATATAAAGATATGTTCATGAGTAGATATTTGAGAAGACCATGAGAAAGAAAATTTTCTTATATCTGATCAAATTTCTTTTTGTTTTTGCACACAGGAAGGGTACAATGAATTTTATTAAAGCTCGCATTTCAAAGAATATATATATATGTATAATGGATTTCAAGGTATACTAAAGCTCACCAAAATTGATGAATACAAATACTTCTGACCACCTGTTTCTCGAGCTAATCCATACACTCCGGCCTTAATTAATATCAGTTATCACTTTTGTCGGTAAAGATGGCATAATTCAATTTAATCTATAATTGTTAGATATTGCTTGTGGCGGAGAACTAATATATGTGCAATTATGTATTAGGTGTTTCGCACCTTGTAAAAGATTAGTTCAAATATGAGCAGAATGATAGACCAAAGAAAGAACGAACGGAAACAATAACCTTGTACACATTCATTTCGTGCTTACAGGCGACTTATCAGTAGGAGCCGGTATTACGCTCTTTATTTTAGTTTGTTTTAACTAATGAATTTTTCAATTGCCATTTTATATGTTGTTCAAAAGCTTAAAATTCTGTATTTATTTTGAACACGATAAAACGTGATTCAGCTTCATCAAGAACAACAGGCAATGGCAACAGCGACTGGACAGAGATGACGAGACCAGGCAATCAGGTATTATCATCCATTAAATTTTGGACAAATGGTCGTATCTTTTTAATATTACAAACGACAGGTAACACGATTAGGAATATTTTTCAACTTTATCGTTCACTGAAGTTGCATTAAAAACGTAATATCCTTTTTTTAAATTATAATGTTGCCGCAAAGTATTAATTCTTTTACGCTACTGTAGAAGTTTAGAACTTACTGAGTACTCAAGAAGAGCTTTAATTTACTTTCTCGATCGGTAGTTTGGACTAAAAGGAAGGCAGCATTAATTTCTCCTGAAGAGAAATTTCATTAGCATCGCAATAACTCGAATTGGTCACTTAAGTGTACACTGTTTATTCAAGATTTAGACCACTTTGCTAATGTCAGTTAACGCGCACCTGTAACCTCAACTGCAACATGCACTGATTGATGAATCAAATTAGTTCAGTTGTGACCAGAAGGATAAACCAAAGGCAGCATGAACGGAAAGTATAATCTCATGCACATTCGTTTCGTGCTTACTGGCGGCTCATCAGTAGAAGCTGGTGTTACGCCCGTTAACCACTATATATTTGTGTGAAGAATGTGGGATAATAGGTCGGTACAATCTCCTAGACGAATGTGTAAACCTGCAGTAGTGAAGCTAACATCATATAAAGTCTACGACAATGCGACTTCAACGCTAACTCACTATATAGTATATATACCGAGTCTGTAAAGGATACTAATACTATGGCTATTGTGTTAGTAACCGATACCAACATTATTGTACCGAAAAGGTACATGGTACTAACACTATGGTTTCCGAGTCGGTACATGGTACCAACCTGATGGATATCTACCGTCCTATTATTATCCCACATTCTTCACCCAAATATATAGTGGTTAAAGAATAATACCATCCTACAGATATAAGTCGTCAGTAAGCACAAACAGATGTGCATGAGATTATACTTTCCGTTCATGCTGCCTTTAGTTTATTCTTCTGGTCACAACTGAACTAATTGTTACTAGGTTCACCAACACATGATACATACTTGCATATATATATATATATATATATATATATATATATTAGTTCTCCGCAACAAACAATATTTAACTGTTATATATTGAATCAATTATCATATGCAAATTAGTCCAGTATAGGATGATAAACTACAACACAACCTTATTCAGCTAATTTAGCTTATTCTTTATACATAAAAAGGATTCAATTTTGATTACGTGTGTAGAGCATACGATAAAAAATCCAAAGGAAAGAAACGCACATGTATAGACATGAACACAAACATATAATTCATCAGTTTACGTTCAACTCATATATAAATTTACTTTGTCGATTTTAAAGGAGACTTGGCAACGTGTATCTTTTCTCGTTTCTTGCTTTAAAAAATACGTAAGCCAACATGTTTTGTCAACAATGCTTTCGGATAATGCGCAATAGTTAATCCCTTTGGGTAATGCATTTAGTTTCGAATTCGATTCTTTATTTGCAAGTGTACTTCGGTACTCCTTATAGAGTGCTTTCATAAGACTACGGCTGGTAGCATTCCTAAAAGATAAAAAATAATGCGAATGAGAAATTTCTTTTGTACCTCGGGTTGACTGAACACACATTAGCTAGTGACGTTAAATCAGCCGCATTCATTGTATATCTTATCGACACATCCAAAAATACATTTACGGACTACGTCGTTGCATAGCTACTGTTCACAGCGAAGCGAGATATTCACGCAACGTACTCCAATGATAATCATTGAAGGTCGAAACGCGTCAGTGCGTGCGACTTGCGGTAGTTTTGCTATGTTGTTCGAAGACTGGTTAAATAAAATTGGTTTGGTGTTTACTTCAAGCTCGCAAACTTGATTTAAAGAATTGTTACCAACATCCGCGCAAGTAAATAATGTTTAATTGTATTGTCTATGCATATGTGGCGAAAGCTGCAAACAGTTAATGTTCGTGACTGCATAGAAATTGTGCAGCTGACATTTCCAGTCAAGTACAATTTATGCAAGACTACTAGAGGTGAGAGCCGCATATCTAATTTTGCTTTCTATATATATATATATATATATATATATGCAATGCGGATCGATCCTTGCTAGTCAGTTTGTCGCCGTACTGTGATGATGATCATGGAAGATCGAAACGCACCAGTACGTGCGCTTGGCGGTAGTTTTGCTATGTTGTTTGAAGACTGGTTAAATAAAATTGGATTGATATTTACTTTAAAGAATTGTTACCAATCAATTAATGTTTAATTTTATTGTCTATTTTCAGGGACCAGTCTTCACATTGAATACCACACAGGCCCCCCAGCACGCTCAATCCGGAACTGCATCTACAACAAGCAATACTGTTTCACAAAGTAATTGGAAAATGTTTCAGTCAACCGGGTCAAGCGACTCTAATGTTAGTGTTTTTTTAACAATTCTAACGTTGGGTGTCTATGGTTCATTTTGTAGATAATCATTTTGACCCTTAATATAGTTTTGGCTCCTTTTGATCAGAGAATCTCACAATAACCAACACATTCTCACAATAACCACCACAATCTCACTCGATGTCTAAATGATAATTATTTGTCTATACAATGCGTGTTAAATGACAGCGATAATTCTCATTGAACGCATTTCGAATGTCGAATTTTTCAGATTCACTTTATTCAGATTAAGTTTATTGGACAGATAATGCAATATAACTTTCAAATAGAACGCATAACGATATATCTGACTACTTCTGCGGAGTGCAATCGAGGAACAAGACACCTTAAGAGATAAAAATATCAAACATTAAGAACAAAATTTCAAACATTACATATTGAAATATATTTTGAAATATAGTCAATCCTCAAACCAGTAGAAGAAAGCAAATCTACATTTTTCATACAGAAAAACTGTATTGATACATAGACTAAATTTAATGCTTAATAAACTGTTAAGCAATTATATTGGTCTAAATCAGATATCATATGTTCAGTATTATATTTGTTGTACTTATTGTTTAAACCAGAAGACTAAGACATGTAAACCGATGGCTTGGTTTAATGTAACAATGAGCAGCATTCTAACGGTCTTAATGAAGTGAATTTCGCTCAAAGCTGTATTTTAATATAAATTAATAGTTGTGAAGCCAAAGCAAAACAGCGCAGCCCTTCCAAGCGATCACAATTCATGTAAAAATTGTTGGATGTGCCCAACATTGTGCTGAATGTTGTGTTTAAGTGATCAAGCCATTAATATGACATGATTTATGGGTCGCAGCATAATCCGCGATGTGACCACTACAAGTAACATAATTCAACGGATATTTGTGCGCTCTTTAGCTTTAGGCGTAACGTAAAGTTTAAAGAACAGAGAATACAATGTACTGTTCTACAATTGTTAAAAAAACTATTTAAGAAAGTCGACGAATGTTTACAACTTAAATTAACATAATGCTACAGATCAAATTATAATTCAAACAACTAGCCAGTTGTAAACTGCAATGAAACATTCGCGTGAAAAACTTATTGTTTACATCTATCCATTTTAAGCAAGCGTATAAACTCAAGTGGACTTTTAATATTAACTATATATACTATTACTACTACTAATAATAATAGTAATAATGCTGCAGCTGCCACTAATACTATACATGAACTTACTAGTAATGTGTGAGCTTCAAATAAGCACAAACGTTCGTATATTCACAGTAGAAAATATAATATTTCAAACGCCGACCTAGACTCATACCCGGTCGTTCAAACATACTAATAATTCACAACAATACATATGCAAAATGTACCAACACTTCACTGCCGAATAAAAAGAAAACACTGCTCGCATACGCTGTGCAGACATTGCACAATCCTAAAAAATGTACAAAGTATTACAAAGTGTATGTCACTCAAATTCAGACATATCGTCCCATCGATATGAATATACAAATGGAACAAAAAAATTATTTTTTCATCAATAAAATTTTCCCGGGCAGACATAGAACAATTTTTTGAGTGAATGGGCAGATTTCTTTCTATTTCAATTTATAATGAAATAAGCCTCCAAAGACCGCAATGTATTTTACTTGAGACGCTTTAATATCTCGAAGCCTAAGATATGCTAGTTGCCCGTATCTAGATATATATGTTTATAAGTGTTAGTGCGGAGCCTCTGGGTGGTCTTGTTCCGTGTCTCACTGTGACAGCAACTACTAGTGATAGTGCTGTTTTAGACGTTAGACTATAACGACATAACCCAACTGTATTTATTTCATGTGCTTACAGATTGATGAATGTGTCTGCTTTTCTAAAAAAAGACTGATGGTTATATGCAATACTAAATAAGTACCGGCGAGTTGTTGATTTTAGTGACGATAAAAAGAAAAATGATGACTTGTTTTGGTCTTTAACATATCACACACCTTTAAGTTAATAAAACTGATCGGGTTATCGGTCCATTTATTAGCAAAAACTAACTTTTATTCGTAGTAAACGTGCTCGTCATTTTTGCAAAATGTAAATGGTGCAAGTAAAAAAATGTATTTTCTATTTTTCAACTAACCAAGATTGCGATATTTGAGTTATAAAGCATCAATGCGTTTTAGGAAAATTCGTATAGATCATCAATTTTAAAAATAGTTAATTTACAAGTATCGCTTACAGGCTTTGATACATATTACCGCACGATAAAACATTGCTTTATTCTATAATGACTCTAGCACAAATCTAATTCATAAATATACATTAGAAATTTAAAACCTTATACTTACATTATTTATTTTCAGGCCCTGTTCAATGCATCAATATTGCTAAACCTACCTAGAATAAATTCCTATCTCGGTTGCTTAGCATGGCCTAGGAGCGGACTTCGACCACCTCTTAAAGGATTAGATGTGGATGCCAGGAATTAAAGTACAAAATTTATTTGATCTGGAAAAGAAATCGAGCGACAGCTCAATTCAGGCCGCGCGGTCTCGACAACAGAAAATAAATTTCTATGATTTAATTTTATTAAAGTGCTGAGGGAAGGAAACTAGTTCTTTTTATTAAAGATAAGCTCTAAGGCTACCAATACTGTTCAATAGCACATAATGAACAATTTCATTTCCGGCTACAATAATTTATCATTGGGCATCCATTATAATTGGAACTATTAAAATTATACTTTGTAATAACGACCAAGACTATTCACCTCGCGGTTTACGCACTAAAAACCTACTCCAAATTAAATCATGATCACATGACCAATTCATTGTGAACGAAAGGTATAATCCAACTGATGCATGTATTTTCTCTCCAATGGCTTCTTATCTTTAGGATTCGACTAAAAACTAGGTTAAATAATTTGGGACGAACATACAACTTGTACCATTCCTTTGCTCCACACTAATTATCCAGGTGTGTAATGAGTCTGGAGCATAATATCGGATACTATTAATGAGAAGCCAATAAGATTAAAATACATGCATCAATTGGATACAGCCTGTGGTTCAAGCTGACTTTGGTATATGAGACAAGATTTTAATTAAATGAAAGCCAAGAATATCTTTATTTGAAATAAATCGAGAATTATATATAACAAAAATACCCCCAATTAAACGGACATTGGTTGCGCGGGTGGTGATAACAATTATTATAATCAAGGTTGCGGTCTTGATATAAACACCTGACTCATTAATTATTTACATATGTCAATTCTTAGTTTATACTGACATATGTAAGTAATTAATGGGTCAGGTGTTTATATCAAGACCGCAACCTTGATTATAATAATACCCCCAATTAATTAATGTGTTTTCTCAAAAATAGACTGTAGAATGCAGATAACAATGAAACAAGACAGTTTCCGTTTCCTAAACTTGCAGATAATTAAACAAAATGTATTGAATATATTTTTTGAAATTTGATTGCGGAGTGCCAGCTTCATATTCTCCAATGCCGCGTTTTGTAGCTTTGCACGGACAGTTTCACAAAGATCCGATTGATCACAATTTCCAATTTCGTTTTTTTCTTCGATCGGGCTGAGTTTGTATTCGTCCCAATGGAAATGCGGTTCTATCGCATCTTTGTTTACTGGCTACTTTTCGGAACTGAAATCCTCGTTCCATCTTCAGGTCCAGTTGGGACGAATACAAACTCAGTCCGATCGAAGGAAATTGTGATACACCGGATCTTTGTGAAACTGTCCGTGCAAAGCTATTATCTGCATACGTAAAACGCGGCATTCGAGTGTATTGAATATATATTGATGAACTGTGTGGATATCTCTGCCCGCGTTACCTTTTTTCTTGCTTATAAAGCATTATGGAGTAAGTATAGCATTTATCGACAGAATATCAAACAGATCTTATCTTAAAGTAGAATTATATTTATACAACCTCAACCTAACCGGAATATTGTTAGTGATTCACGGAAAGTGCTGAGGCGACGTACAATAATCGAAGCAAAATACCAACATACGATTAGTTAAGCTTAAACAACGAAGGATATCACAGGATCAACGATTTGTTTTACAAGATAAAATGATGAGCGATTTGCTCCAAGCGACCGGAACTGTTTCCTCATTCCATAAAAGTAAAAAATTAGTCAAAGCCCTGCAAAGTGTGCGGTCACCATCGGGTTCTGTATATATCTAAAATTTAAGGGAAGAGACTGCATTCAATATTTCTAAAATGATGGTCGGCCGCGACTACAGTTTACTTACATTTTATTGAGGTTCATATGTATTCATTTATACCAGAAAAATCGAACAGAGATCTACAAAAGATAAACACATGGCCGGGACGAACGACGTAACTAAAAACGAACGACCACCATAAATGTAACTATACCATTTTCAAACAATTTCTACATAATCTATATGAGCCAATAATTTTGCGTAAGCGAAAGGACGTCATGGGGCTCAAAGCCTTACACTACATTTGAAGTTAGTACCACTCAACTATAACCTATGCTCCGCATAGCAATCAAAAATTCCAAAATTATCGTTTCGCAATGGGATAAATATGAATCTGGCACCCAAACGAAATTCTGCGTAAATTAAGCGTCCAAATTGAGCATGTCACCTATGATCAAGACTATACAGAACTTCGCGCTCTGCAAAGTGGAGAACTCAAGTCCGAATACAAAACATCATAGCTGTCGAATGCTGAAATTGGTGAAAGCACATGCAGTTACTTGTATATCCGCTAGATCGCTCATAACATATTCATGTGATTGAGTTTGACTTATATATTAAAATATTGTAAACAGTATACATTAAGATCTGCTCCTGAGCATTTGAAAATAGTTATTTAAATATTTCGGTAACTTTTATTCAAAACAAATAAAATACCTACGATTTTAGAACACAGAAAATTGAAATAGATTAATTAACAAATACGAAAACTAATTATACACCCCAGAATTAATATTAAATTTGCCGTCCAAGTACCAACGTCTTATTTAGTAACAATAGAACACTCAATGGATAAAAATAAGACCATGATAATTTACGTGTACAAAAACATATCACAAATGCTACATGCACAATTGATTAAAATTGTGTATAACTTTTTATTAATTCAGTCAAAAGAAATACCAATATTACAATATAGTAACCATTAATTTATAAATCAAGACATCACAGATGGTGCGTAATGCGCTGCAAGCCTATCGAATTCCGCTTCCTAATAAAAAGAAAATAATATTTAATGAAATATAGAAAACTAGTTAGAATATAATGCATTACAAGAAAATAAACAAAGACCAAGATACACAGGATTCCAAGGTTGTTTTTTTGCCTTAAGCCAATATGCATTATAAAGAAATCCCTCAAACGATTATGGTATAATTTTATGCAATAGTTGGCACCATTTGAGTGAATAACTCATTTTATTCCAATAAAATTTGTTGCTGAACCAGTGGATAAGACATTAAGCATTGTTTGTGACAGTTAATGCATTAATGTGCTACGAATATTTACGACAAAATAGTAGTATATGCATTAAAATGCAATCCAATTAACTAATACTGATTTCAAAAGTTCATAAATACAGCACGCATGGATGAAAGTATATTTGCCTCATTAGTCCGATTAACGGACGAATTAACACGGATGTAATACCTACCTTTTTGTTGTATTCATCGAGGAAAATGTTATCGCGGCTAAGGTCTTGTAATTGTAAGATAAGTCGGTTAATCACCTGCACAAAATATAACATAAAACCGAAAAATATTAGCATGAATCATTAAAAAATATAGTTTGTCACCAAGAAATTTTTTACATAATATTAACAGATTAAAACTAAACGACTCATGATATTCAAAAAGCATATTACTAAATTGAAATAAAGCTACACCATTTAGATATTAAATCGAGAAAATAATAAATAAATAGTATTTGTACGATATGTTTAAAATTAAGATATTGACTCAACTTTCATTAAGACAAATAAATTCTCCAAACCTAGCCGTTTCATTGTGCAGATAGAATCAATGCATAGAGTGACTTGGGACTAAAGATAAAAATAAAACTAAATGAAATACACGCATGCATAAGCGATGCTTTAAATCTCTCAAATAACTGATTCTTAAAAGGAGCATTTTAACCAGACAGAATCAAAACGCCTCCCCATTGGACTCTGTTTGCCACCAGAGCTACAAATCTACACCTATTCTAATGTTTCTCGGAAAGCGAGAGTGGGATGCGCCATGCTAGATTGACTGATGTCATGAATAATACAGCCAAGGCTATCAACCTGCCGGTCTACCACAACTGTAGTACCAGCCAGCCACCGTCGTTACTACGTTAGACGTAATGAATGGCTGATAATATACTGAAATGGAAGAAAATGCACATGATACTTAGTGTAGAAGTATATATGAAACCAGTTGTTTGCTAAAACCAGGTGCAACAAGGCTGTCTTCCATAAAATTATTTAGAAGCTTATCTCTAATGTTACCAAGAATCCTGGGTAAACGAATTCGTTGATCGGAAAGAGTTCACCGTTTAGCCTATTAAATGGAACATTTCAATGAACACAGCAGTCTGATTCGAAACTACAATATAAGATGGAATCAGTGACTCACCATTGAGAAACACCGAAGCCAAATTATCGAAAACTTCATACCATTGAGAATACAGGCCACTGAGTCATTATAACGAGCTCCAAGTAACCGAACACGTTTTGCATTAAGGCCACTATTACGCCTAGTTCCTCATAAACTCTTCTGCAGCCCAGACTAGCCAACGACTGAATAATCCAGAAGAGTAGCAATAGTGAGTTGCTTATATTATCGGAACTACTCTAGCGGGAAAGGCAGTGCATTAATTTTGTCCACAAACCTAATGATCAGATGAAACTTTACTTGGCTTGACCTAGTTTGTATAGCTTACTTTTGACCAAAACTGAGGATAATATAAATGAACACTTATGATGAAGCAAAAATCAAATTGATGCAGTAATACTTGGAAAGAATGCCGATGTAATCTTTCTTCTGTGTACATCACAACTACACTCTTTCACCTATTAATAAGGGGTAAGATTGCTACAACTTTTCTTAAAATATTCTTTCGTGTTTCAAGAACTCAGAAATGAGGTCTACGATTCCAGTGTGGTTATGATCCTTTATGCCTCTTCCATGTCATCAAAAGTAATAATTCGATGTTCACCTTAAAACGAGGACAAAGGGTTATTTCATAGTTGACTACGGCATTTTCAATATGCGCAAAATTGGATGCACATGGTATGTTGAAATTGAGAAACTACAGCCATTTATACATTCTTGGCAAAGACATCAAAGGAAAATGCCTGATTTGAGCATACGATTCAACTTGGTTGTTACGCCTCGAGGCTGTTTTTAAATAAGCCCAGTGGCCAGCAGCATGCTGCTTGCGAAGCTTAGGAACCCGGGTGATCCTTATGGTTTGCGACAGATGCCTTGATTTGAACAGCCTTGATGTTAGTTGAGATAGCAAAGAATTTCTCAAATTCTATAGTCAGAAAACAAGTCAGGGTTTTCTTAAGCTTTTACCTCATAGTTTGATACACTATCAGTATAAGTTAAAGATGGCCAAATACATTTGAACTCGTTTCCAGTACAAAGATACTTGAATGGATTAAGGGTTGTCTAATTAAGGTTAATTTTAATCTTATTATAGCAATAAGAAAATTGTGGAATTATTTGTTGATTGAACGATTAGATTACCTTTAGTAAGCTCACGCGACCATCCGTTTACCAAAACTTCTGCCATTTAATTAAAAAGAGATTGTACGGTCTAATCAAAATAGTTTACGTCGCTAAGCCTTGTGGTAAGATGCTACGTTTAGTGCTACAAAGAGTTAACCACGATCATATTAAGGCTGAAGGCCGTGGTCCCAGCTATTTTCAGCCAGGGTCAATCTTACGACGGCTCCGTTTACTACGGACACTTCATCCATCTTTGTGTCGAAACCGCCGAATTCGGCTCAACAACAGAAGTCAAATCCAATAGCTTTTCAAAATATTCATAATGCTCCTTGGCAGAAAGGCTGGCAATAAACGCGTATATTCATGACTTACATAACCAAGCTGCCCAAGCGGAACCTGGCTCAGACAATAAGAAATTTCGCAATACATCGATATTTCACTCTAACTTAAAATTCGTGTTTACAATGCATTCGTACGTGCCGTTTTATTGTAAGCTCGTGAGACTTCGCCCGTTGAAATTGATGATTTTAGACGCTTTCAGGCGTTCGACTACTGTTGATTGTTGGCTACCAAAAATAAACCAAGGCTGACATTCGTAGACGTATTTTTGGATCGATTACAGTAAAATATGATAGTATCGGACCCGATCGTGTACCTGGATAGGAACCAAGTCAGCCTCATAATTCTTGAGCGCAAAACACTGCGATATGACATCAAGTCGAGCAGACTTTTAGCAGATTTATATTCTTAACATTTTTCTTAGTTAGTTTTGATTATGACGTGATACAACGATATGGCGTCGAGTCAATCAGATTTCTAGTAGATTCAACTTTTTCTTTGTCAGTTTTGATTATAGCGTGATACAGCGAAAACCACAAGGAAGCTTTATTGCCAATGTTTCCTTGTCTTAAAACGAACTTGGACAAAATAGTGTTGAGTAGAGATTTAATTTGCCTCACTTCTGTTTGTTGTATTTAATAATTTGTCAATTAAATGACTATTTTTCATTATTACTCATTTTTAAAATGTTTGTCTTTTTCTGTTCTTTTTATTATGGTTATATGACAGTGAAGCACTAGTCAATAATAACTTTCGTACTGTTTTAACATCATAAGATAAGGATGGCACGCCAAGCTTCGCAATACTCAGAGTCCGGCTTTCTAATTCCGGACACGCAGCATATGTCAATCTATCATTTATCCAGTGTACATGAAAGAGCTTCTTTCTGCCAAATTTTTTAATGCTCGCAAAATGAATGCGTGGAAAATAAAATCTAGACAGAATATAATGAATGGTAGCACACTTCAACCATTTTAGATATATGGAATCACTATATTGGGCTCAGTTTTTTTATTAATATCCTTCATATTCAGAGCATCTACAAGAGCACTATTGTTCAGTATATAAGAAGAGGAAAGAGGAATAAAAGAGTTACAATTGGAAATAAAGATGCCTTCAGTAGCCTTATATCGCTTATCTACCATTCATGACTGAACAGATAAGACGTCCTCTATATGCTGCGCGTCGATCGATGCTGCATAGATTCATTACCGCTAGTGTTATCCACCATGTTTGACGAGTACTATTTGCCAGTGTCAATAATCAGTTTCGTTCAGTAGCCAAAATCTGCCATTGGCGTCTGGCACGCTTGCTCTTATTCCGTCACTACCCATTGAACAATAAATGTTATTGCGTAGTTAAACCGAAATTGAAGCTTCACATGAAACAAGATGGTGGACCTACTCCATTAGACCCGACAAGGATCATGCTACCAATAAGTTCGTTGGATACCAGGCTTAAAATTTAACGATAACAGGCCAGATTATGCAAATCACTGTAATTGCTCATCTTTTTCACCAAGCTCAAAGTCCAGGGACAAAACGGTATGTTGCAAACTTAGAAGACAACTTACTTAAGCTAACATCACCTGGAAAGCTTTGTAAATCGATGTATTCGCCAAGTTTGGTTAAGGTCATTTCCAATAAAAAGAGACACAAACCAATATCGATTAGCTCTTTTTAGTTTCTTCTTGACGTATTATCCCCAACGAGCCCTGATATAGAACGGCGGATACCTTAGTTGGAACAATGTTTAAGAAATTCACTTGTACGTCTTTATCCCAAAACAAACGAAGAAATTTCAGTGGAACTGCTAGTGTATGACAGTAATCACGTGGACGGATACTAATATTCGTGATATCAGAAACTTAGTCACCTAGAATCCTACCTCATCAACCAAGAGTAACTTGAATGGGTGAAAAATTGATGGAAGTCTACCAGATAAAAGATCCAGTGAATTTCTAGTTAATTCTGCCTTATTGGCGCAGATTGTTTTGGAGCCCACCATGCGAGATTTAGATTTTCGTTTATGTATCTATTTATGTATGTATGAAATTCAATCAAAGATAAATGCTGTAAAACTCATTAATATAATTGTACTTGTAAAGCCATTTGATTGAATTTAGAAAGATAAAATTACAAAATTTATTTCCAGAATTGTTTGCCTTCGGAAAGAGCCTACATAAAAATTGAATAACATCTGAAATATTAATTAAAAAGGTTGCTTCCTAATAGTCTTGGTTGCGAACAGGAAAAGGGCAGTAAAAATGATAAGCGGTCGAACAACATCAAAATTACGACAAGTTGCAAGTACCGATACGATTCGTCTTTCTCTGTTCATCACAAAACGCAACTATAAGATCTCAGATTATATGAAAATATAAGACATGTCCCAAAACCGGAGTAATTTAATTTACTTTATTGACTGAAATGATGGCTGCATGGTCTCTATTCATTGAGAATAAAAATTTTGCAGATTTCTATGCATTCAAAGTTAGTAAACCATGTAAATTTTGCTTGCGCGGGTGGTGGTAACAATTATTTGAATCAAGTTTGTCAACATGAAATAAGCAAACCCCGATATTTAAAACAGTTGCACTACATATCAAACCTTGATTTATTAAAATCAAGTTTGCGTGCTTGAAGTATGCACCAATCCCATTGTATTTAATCAGTCACCGAACAACATAACAAAACTATCGCCAGTCGTAACACACTGACGCATTTCGACCTTCCATTATCATCATCAGAGTACGACGGAAAACTGACTAGCGAGGATCAAACTGCATTGCATATATATGGAAAGCAATATTAGATATGCAGCTCTCACCTCTAGTAGTCTCACATACGTTGTACTTGACTGGAAATATCGGCTGTTTGTAGCTTCTCTATTAATAATCTAATATATATATATATATATATATATATATATATATATATATATATATATATATATATATATATAGACAACACAAATAAAAAGTAATTGATTGCGCGTGTGGTGGCAACGATTCTTTAAATCAAAATTGCGAGCTTAAAGTAAGCACCAATCCCATTGTATTTAACCAGTCGTCGAACAACATAACAAAACTACCGCCAGTCGCAACGCACTGACGCGTTTCGACATTTCCAGTCACGTACAACGTATGCAAGACTACTAGAGGTGAGAGCCGCATATCTAATTTTGCTTTCCGTGTATATGCAATGCGGTTTGTTCCTCGCTAGTCAGTTTGCCGTCGTACTCTGATGATGATCATGGAATGTCGAAACTCGTCAGTGCGTTGCAACTGGCGGTAATTTTGATATGTTGTTCGACGACTGGTTAAATACAATTATATTGGTGCTTACTTCAAGCTGGCAAACTTGATTTAAAGAATTGTTACCACCGCCCACGCAATCAATTACTGTTTAAACATGTATTTTATTAGATTCCTAATAAATCAGGTATATTTAAATTAATGTTAGAAAGTCACACGGGAGAAATGATGCGTTACAAGTACACGTGCACTTGCAGCTAATTACGTTCGAGTTACCAGGTAATTAATTAACATAAGTATTTATTAAAATGTTTCAACAAGAATATATACATGTTTATATTAAGATTTACAGCACACCATAAGAAAAACGCAAATATGAAGAAAATTACTTACATCTGATCCTTTTCCAGTGTGTTGAGCGACAACAATGGAGTTTATTAATGTGTCCGGGCAACAATCATCCTAAAAAAATGTTAATTTAAAACATTTTCTCACGCTCAACACATTAAGATTAGGCAAATATCTTTGCTAGTTTTGATTAATATTCAGTTAAAGACAGTATGAAATTTTAGTCTTACTAGAATTATCCTAAAAATTAAGAGCAGTATGCATTGAATACCAAATGACATGGGACAATGCTGGAGTATTGACCAAGTATAGGAACAAAATTGTGCTCTTGTCATCATTTTCACAAACAGAAATTCATAATCATTAAAGAAGGATCGATTCACAGCCGCATAGAGAGCAATCATAGTTTTGTTGGCTGTAAAATATCACTGCCACCGATTTGGAATTGAAGAGGGCCGGTAGAGGTAGCAGGAAACTTATTGCGATAGCACAATACGAAGGCGCCTACACAGGTCACATGCTTTGTTACCTGCCGGAGATCGACTAGCAACAATCCACTGGATGAATTCGACAACAGCATTTCCTAGAATCTGATTGATCTTATTTAAAAGTTACTGTTCGCCCTTTAACGAAAACTTTTACAGACTGGAATTGGAAGGCCTGCGACTTTATTCAACCTGAGTAGCTTTATTAATTGGCGTGATTATATTGACGATTCAAATCATATTAAAGGCAATGAGGCTTAATGAAAAGAGAACACTATTTTCACGTTATTTTCAGTATTAATCAACCTAGTCGCTTTACTAGAACCATCCTAATGCTCATTTGCCAAATTTTCCTGAATGTGATAGTGCGGCTAAACAGTGCTGACTGACTGGTTTATACAACATTATAGTAGCACAAATGCTCAACACCGACTATCCGACTTATTATCATAATTATGTATTACATGAAGGGTATAATAATGAGCTAAAGGTCCAGCATAAAAACTACGTTTTGTGTTTTTTATTAATTCATAACAAGTCAGACCACCCATCTGGCCATAATAACTTAGGGGGATATTATAGAAACTGAAGTTGATTGTTCTATCAGTGTGAACTTTCTAGACTAGTCCTTTTATTATTATTTAGTGAATGAATGAATTAAATACGCTAGGTCGCACAAATAGCCGTAGTTACTTTTAATCTAGGCTGCGATCTGGATATCAACACCAGACCCATTATGTACATACATTTGTCAGTATAAACTAAGTACTCTAAAGTATAGAAAAGGAAATTCATCCAGCATAACGATTTCGTCTTTAGTAGGAACTCATTACGTACTGTCCAGAATATGCTCTGGACAGGGCGCAAATCTGGACACATATGCTTCGGAATCTGGTGCTCCAATCACTGACCGCCCTGCCGCACACCACACGCAATTTTCAGTTATATACAAACCAACGTTTCTTGGTTAACTTTTCCTTTAGATGGAGCCTATATGGCATCCCTTTAGACCTGAAGTTCCAACTTACCACCTCCAGTCTGTCATTACGGGACAGACACCACTCTACATGGGGAAAAGAGAATTGAAATGATCATCTGTGTAAGTAAGCAAACATTGGTTGCGCGGGCAATTACTCTTAATCAAGGTTGCGATCTTGATATAAACACCTGGCCCATGATGTACATAAATTTTCCATTATAAACTAAGTATTGCATAGTGTGTAAATGACAGTTCATTCAGAAGACCCGTTAATCTAGATTTGTTGTACATTAGGCAGCCAATATAATAAGCAATATAAAATGTTAATTGTTTTCAAATCTTAACATTTTACAATAGGTATATACTATGTATTTTTAATTAATTATATTCTCGAATAATAGATCACTGAGAATGGCGCAAAGAAAAAGGTAAAATTGCGCAGAAACTAGTTGGTATTAATCTCACATGTGAACTTTTTATTTCTTCGCTAAAATTCTAATTGTCTTTTTATACACAGTTTAGTGAGTAATTTAGTAAATAAGTATATGATAAGACTATATAAGTCAATAGTTTTATAAATTTCCAATCTATAGATCATTCCATAAACGCTGCTACTTTTTTTATCTTCTCTAATGTGGCTAGAGCAGTTTTGATGGATTGCAAGACAAGAATGGATCCGCAATATAGAAGATAGGCCATGAGAACGACTCGGCTATAAGATGATGGAATAACGTGGTTGTTCAACACGAGTTGAACACTACAGTGGCGGTCAAGTCTGGAATCTATTCCACCTTAAGTTGATGAATGAAATCAAGTTGACATTGGTTAATGCTATTGATGTTAATGCATGCGGAACAATTATACGGTGAGGAAAACCAGAGTTGCGTTTGACACCTTGGAACAAGATAGCTTGTGGCAATTAAACGTGATTTATAAAAGGCTGTTGCCTAAGCACATCGCTGCCGAATTAGTATCATGCAGCTGACTACCGATCTTCCTTGTATTTTTTTATACGGAAAACCTTAGCCTGCTATACTTGGAATTTATTTAATTTTTTTGTAACAAATATGCATTAGTTTCCAAATCTTATCATTATAACCGTTACTTGTCTTTTTCATTGGTACTGGTACAGTCGTTCTATCCATATGAGGTAGGCGGGAATGGGCATGCAGTGGAGAATTTGTAGGGCGAATCAGCTAAATGATGATGTACCAATTTGTGGTGGTACAACACGCATTGACTATTACAGCCGACATGTTGTTGGTGCTTATGCTAACAGAACAAGAGGCGAAGAAAATTTCCAGCGCTTTGAAATATAATTTTTCACAGCAGATCGTGCTCGTTAGCCTTGTATGACAGATTATTTAAGATAAGGACAAACTAACATCAACCAAATGAACAGGCAGCGGTCATCTACTTTAGGCGACAGGTTATTCAAGAATTGGATGATCCTGAATATAAATTATCCATCTCCACTTTAAATGGGCTATCTTAACTTCTATAGCTCACAGGTAAAAACAAATAACAGAATTAACAAGAGTTCCATACAGCGTCGAGGGGCGCACAGGATAAAATGGGTCGTATTATCTACCAAATATTGCAGGATGGTAAAGCTTGAATAAGTCAATGAAGATGAGCCTCAGATTAGGAACCTGTATTCGAATCTAGGAAACGAGTAACACCATCGCGTATTTATCTGAACTGCGTTTTGACCAACGCAGTTAGTTTTCCAGTAGTTTTCTTCTTCATCGCGTATTTGTCAAGAGTAAATAAAGACATTGTTATTCAGCGCAGCAGAAAAAACCTTACTCGTTTAGCTTATGCTAGATTCTGCTTAGCGACAGTCGGCTAATTGAAACGAACCTTTAATTAAAACACAGCAAGAGGACCTGCATGTCCATTATTAACTGTATATTAAAACTGAATTATATATATGTGGAAATGTGCAAAATTTATGGTCATACCAATAAATTTCCTGTTGTATAGAAACTTAGACGAAATATTTCAAAATATGTAACAAATACGCAATTTTGTTGGTAAAACAGAAAACTAAATAATAAATTATTTCAAATTAAACGGAATAAGCTTTTCACTTCATTTATATTCTACGTTCTGCCCCTCATTTCATACGCTAGCGAATTCTACTGTCCTCTCACTCACGCCTCCTCGTATACCATCGAACAGATATCCTCCAGATTTCTAAAGCGAGTCTACCCCCAATGTCAAAATTATCGGGAATGCCTACTCCTGGAAAATCTTCTACCGCTTTGGTTTACCTGTCACCTTCGAATCATTTCTTTCATCCATAAGATCACAACTTGCTTACCACTCTCTAACTTTGTTCACCACTATGCCACACGTTCTAGCAACTCTTCTATCCAAACTACACATACCCCCACCATATTTAAAATAATCTATCTCTTCTCCAAAGCCACTAGTGTCTTCAACGCTCTTCCCACGGACATAAAGCTCCTATCCCAGCACGAATTTAAAAAGGCGGCCCATAATTACTTCTTCAACAAAGTTCTTTTTGATACGACCGATTGGAAACGAAACTGGTTCCTTCTCAATCCATAACATTTCCTTCACTCCAGGCTATTCTCTTTACTGACTTCGGAGGGCGAAATCTCTCAGGCAGTCATCTAATTTTCCACTTTACCCCTCTGGTTTTAAATCTCTCATTCTCGACTCACTGATACCACTTTTCAACTCATTTTACAGTGGACACTTTACTACGTTTTGCTCATCCAATTCTTTTCTTTCTTGTTTCAGCGGAAGACCGGAAACTCAATTGCCCTACCGATCCACCAACGGTTTGCTTCGGACATCGACTCCCCCTCGTCTTCCTTCAATCATAAACACCTCGTTCAACGGACGCCTGCGACCCCTGCAAGACTCACTTGCTTCAATCAAGTAGACTCCATCCAGGTCTATGCTACGCTCCATCAATTCAATCTTCACGACAAAGGACTCCATCGGTCAACGTCTGCTTCCGGTCCGCCATCATTTTCGATCTCAAGCTTGAACTCATCTGTCCGGACCCAACCTACCCCACTTTGATGCCCGGACACTTCATGAACTGAACTCCAATTGATCTTGTCTAGTCAAACGGAATTTCGTTTTTACTTTTTTCCACCAGATTGAACTATGTTGATGTTGATGATAACTTTTCCCTTCACCAACTCCTCCCCCTTGCTATTAAATACTTTGCTAGTCACAATTCCATTCACCTCCACATATCCTATCCTTCATTTGTTATTTCAATGGTCGGGCCAGTTGGCCTTTGATGCCAAATAAATGTATTATTATTATTATATTGAAAGCATTATGTACTCAAATATTTGCTTACTAACGGTGAGCAACTTAGTGATTGTACAATAAACATGAAAAGATTAATATTCTTCATAGTTACATAGCTGTAAAGTGTCAAATCTAAAATGCCTATTTATTGATATGCGGTCCGTCCTCAGTCTGGACGGTATATCTCAATGATTAAAATATCACATTACACGTTCAAGCATAATTAATTTTTAAAATAGCAAAAAACCTACAAGATCCATAGCTTCATGTAACAATGGTTCCGCTTCCTCCCATTTATTCATGCCAATATAGGCTAATGCCTTTCCGTTCAATATAAGTGGATTTGGTCCATTCTTTTCTTGTAAATCCTCATAAATGTGCAAAGCCTCTTGAAGTTTTTCGCCACCCTAAACGAAATTTAATAAAAATAAAAAATAATCGGTTTCTATATATCGCATAGTAAAATATGAGTCACTATGAAGGCAAATTAGTAAAAGCATTATGAATTTTATTGCTTCAACCTAGTCAGGAAATAATGAAGTTTGCCTGTATGTATTACGGTGTGATCGGCAGGCATATTTGCAATGAAAGATGTCTAATTTAATAAAAATTGTTCACATGACATAGAATTCAGCAGTTCAATTCTAAACAGCGAAAACTAAGCATTTATAATTCTAAGGGACATCTCGTACAATCAGAACAAAAGAAATGCGATACAACCATTACAAGGCAGCAGCGCGTGAAAAGTGCTACACGATTAACTAGTTGCCTCTGCGTAATCCATGTAAGGAGTAAACGGAGATAAAAACTACACATAACGCATACTGAAGATAAATAAAGTTACCGATAATAAACTGCCACACATGCATAATGCTACACTGGAAATAAAAAAATTCATTTATATTCTTTGTTGTATAAAACTAAGACATGCAACCATATATCAATCATTGCTTAGCAGTAGCAATTTATTTCAAATAGAAAAAGAAATATATGTCTTTGTTGGAGTAGCAAGTGTTAAAAATTTGTAGTACTTATTAGCTTAGATGAAAGCTAGCCTATATCCAAAATCAATGTGTTTGTATTCTTACAAGTATGTTGCATTATATATTGTTATCGAATTGGCTTTGAAGTCGCATCTCTGAAGTCTACATGAATTTGAGTCCATCACTGCTTGAATATGCACGCGTATGAAGGATTGCACTCTCCAAATGCCCATCATTTCTTGACCAAATATACACTGGTACTGTGTAGTGCCGGCTCCTACTTGTGAGTCGAAAGTAAGCACGGAACGCATTTTTTTACGAGAAAAAATATGCTGTTTCGGAAGAAACATAATGGAACCTAATTAAATCATCTTCAGCTATTTTCATGAAGAGCATTTGAATTATGTGAGACATGCACAAATTAAGCTTTAGTTGGCAGGTATTATCGTAATTTGGCTAAGGAAGGTAAACTTTCTCGTCTATTATATCACGAGTACATAACAGACCATTAAAAGTGAAGGTCTAGTTTTTATATGATGTTCCGGATTAGACAAAAATGTGAAAGCTAAGGTTTCATGGTGCGTTTAGCTATTATATAAGTTTTGGCATAAAAGAAGCTAAGGTTATTCAACAATTTGAATGGTCAATTAAGTATGAGGCGAACCACGAGAATCATTGGATTGATTGCGCTATCAAGAATCGATCTGCATAGCTTCGGTCGGTTAAAGAACCTTACTGCGTAACTGATCTTCTCTTTCGTAGGTTAGGAGGCTCCTTGGAGTTTGTGAAGAATGGCCCAGTCGGTGCCATTAGGAAAAAAATGTAATAAATGTGTGTGGAAATATCACATTGTCTCAACTTCTCGAAGTCGTGGAAGAGAGAAACACTACAAAAACCATTCAGTTGTGAACTGTTTGCTATTTATAAATCAGTTCTTTACGTCAAACATTTTTTAAACTTCATTAGTATACCTGCTTTATAAATAATTGATGCTTCAATATATGATTTATTTAATAATTTAAATTGAATTATATAAAAGATCGCAAGATGTAAATATTGACTGACCACATGAAATTAGTCTTCGTATAAACAACGAGAAGCAATAAACGCACATGAAAAGGCACAATCGCAAATACACACACCACACACAAAATCCACACGTTTATATTCAACTTAAGCGCAAAAGACTCGTTATTTAGATTTGGATTATGGATGTTTCACCTGACATCTTCTATCGTAATTTCTGGCTTTCACAAATACCTAGGAATCAACCTGGATTGCAATCTGATTTTTATAGTGAATTTAATCAATCCTTTTGCTTTTTAATATTAACTAAATAAAGTACCAACTTTTATTGGCGAATTAAGTTTTGACGAAAAGGAAACGGTTTTTAATTGCACTGTATAAACCGGCTTTGCCTGAACTTCAAAATATTCATCACATATAAATCTGGTTATGCGGGTATTGATGAACGAAAAGGGACTTGTAATGGACGTCCAGATAACTAATAATCGTTGTGACGGTTAATTTGAAATTACCGAAATTATTATATTACGTCGAATTTGTAGAAGTTAGCTGGCCTATAAGGCAAGTGCACACCTTCAAAGTATAAACTTATCTTTTGTTAAGTTATCTTTTCCAGGAAATTAGTCTAAAGTAATTGATTAATTGTGATCAACGTTTACTCTTCCAAACCTGGTTCACTGGCTGATTTTTCTCACCAAATAATCATAATGACACACCACAAGTTGGAATTCGTCGATCTATTTGTAGAGAAACACTGCTGACGATGACGCAAATGACCGCACTAATAATAAGCGAGGACGTTGACATTCAGCGGATATAACCGGAATAGATCAGGCTTTATATTGGAACAAGAGCATGGTATCAAAACCTTCGAGAAATAAACTGAAACCTAAAAAATGGACATTGAAGAAAGCAACACAATTAATTAATTTAAAATCACCTGAGTTAAGTAATATAAAGCAGATGCCAGCTGACTTGGTAGTGCATCTTCATCTGCTGTCTGCATTCTACCAACCACTTTTCCAGCTAAATCATATCGGTTCAGCTTAAGCAAACACTGTACCGCAAGCATATCACTAATATTCTAATAAAATGATTAATTACCATCTGATATCTTGGGCATGATGCAGAGAGCGTAGAGCATTTTCAGGCATCTGAATAATTTTATAAAAACAAATACATTCATGTTCAGATATATTGTTCCAGCAATAACAAATGCCAAAGGATCCTGATTATCAGTAGTCATAGACAAAGTCGTTTCCACCGAATCAATAACATCATCCCTGAGAGTAAAATGTAAAATAATTACTTTGTTACAGGATTTGAAAGATAAATGGCTAAAAGACGAATAAGCTTTAACTCTGGAACATCGGTATTTTCTTTTATTTCTTGTAATACCACAGAATATTTTCTTTGAGCAATGTACGCCCTATAAGTTAAGTAGTCAATATGCTTTAGTAATTCTGGATCTTTCGTCTAAAAGTAATAACATATAAACCTACACTAATTTGCTGAAGTAAGGATAGGCATTTTTGATAATTCGTTAACAAAAATGCATTATGGGCATCAAAGAACGCATCCTCCGGACTCATTTCTAAGAGACTAAATCTTTTAAAATGTATGAATTTTATAACTATTTACATACACTTATAAAACAAAATCAGGCAATAACAGTAAATAAAATCGAAATAGTATCGTAAAAAGAAATTTAGAATTTTATTGTCTTATAGATTTTGGCAAATATATCATGTAAAACCTTTTATTAAATCGCTTTAGCAGGCACAAATAAATAACTCCACGTGTTGCATCTAATTAAAAATCTGGCAACGATGTGTAACGACACAAATCTGTAAACGCCCCGGCTTCAAGTAAATGCCGTACGACGTTACAAACTCGGTTAAGGTGCTCTGAATAGAGATTAGTTACTGATATGGGGGCCCTTAAGAGGGCCGGGTAATGCGTTCTCTTGAAGTCTTCAGCGTTGAAGATGTCCTAGAGCCTTAGGTGGACTCTGGTTGATTTGTTGCTCCCGTGGTTGAGCTGTGATCGCGTTGTGGATGGTGTCCTGCAGGTCCTGCACTCAATTGGCTCGTCTCTCCGGTATCCCGCAACAAGATGAGTAGATACTGACAGCCGACAGAGCGCACACGTATTGACAACCGACAGAACGCACACGCGTGAAGCAGGTAGAAGGCAAATGCCACAACTGACTTGCATGGTAAATTACCGTGCTTAAATAGCATGCAATATGTGTACTTGCGTACTATTGGTTAAACGTGGTTAAACGTGGTTAAACGGCAATTTGCTTTTTTCTCATTGGTGCAACGTAAATAAATTTGAATTTAATTTACGCAATATGTCGGCGATTGATTTGTGTCGCTACAACACTTTCCTCTCTGAAAAAAAAAGAAAAAAAATATTCCTCTCTGCGAGGCTAGATAAGAAATGCATGACAGAGTTCGAACCAAGTTAAGCAAAAATATGATGAACCATAAGTGCTGGGCTTAAATATGCTTGTTGGTTGCTTCAACAATGATATGATGCCAGGTAACCACTAGGAATTGCTACATAAATTGTTAGCTCTAGTGGACGGTCATAGCACGTGAGGCAAAATAGAGCAGTGTAAGTGTTTGGAGCCGCAGCGTGAAGATTTCGAGGTAAATCGCCTCTGAATTTGCCAGGTTTAAGATAAAACCTAAGCAAGTTGGATCGTTGTCAATGTGTTTGTATACGACCAAAGGAGCTAGAGTGCTCGACGTTGTGGTCATGACATTTGTAGAGTAGTCTTTGTGAAATAGATGAAGTTGAGATATGCATTGAAAGTGGCCTGTACCATGATATGAAGCTGATCACTACTTAGTGTTGCTACACGAAAGCGTTAGCTCTAAGTAGCTGGTCATACCAAAATAGGCAGTGTAATGTCATGTGTGAGAAATACATGATAATGTAAAATATATATATTAAAATCAAAGGTAATTGCATAAAAATATGTACACGAACATTGCCTCAGAGATGGCATAATACCAAAGAACTGTTCAAAAATGCTACACAATTGTTAGCTAAGAACAGCTGGTTATGCCACGTGAGACAAATACTAAAAATTAACGTAAGGTTAAAAAAAATTTTATAGTTAAATGTTAATGTTTAAAAAAAAATTAATTACGCGTTATACAAAGCAGGTTGAGATTGTGGGCAGACGGAGCCTGAGACGTGTGTAGAAGGTTGAACGCTCTCAGGATCAGGTGGTTCGATAAACGGTTTTAACCTGTCTATGCTTACTGATGTCGGTGTAGCGCCTTGCATAATGATGAAGTATTTTGGCTGTTTTTAGTAAAATCGGGTAAGGACCGCGATACTTGGGTTGTAGTGGTGCAACAGCATTATTGTTGCGAACGAGTACTCTCTTGCAGCTGTGGAGCTGTGGGTGAACGAAGACTGGACGAGGCGTGTGTCTCGGCTGCTGTTCGGACATGTTACCGAAATGAAGTCGAAGGCGGGTAGCTTCGTTTTGTGGGTCATCTTGTGCCGGTAGTAGACGTGGGAGCTGACTAGGCAGGCGTAGATCCATGCCATACAAGAGTTGTGACGCAGACGTTTTAATGGATTCTCGAGTACGAGAACGCATGGCCAGTTGTCATTAATGGAC
>JAQBSW010007158.1:0-42839 GCA_029291075.1 Eudiplozoon nipponicum
AATAGAATAGAATAGAATAGAATAGAATAGAATAGAATAGAATAGAATAGAATAGAATAGAATAGAATAGAATAGAATAGAATAGAATAGAATAGAATAGAATAGAATAGAATAGAATAGAATAGAATAGAATAGAATAGAATAGAATAGAATAGAATAGAATAGAATAGAATAGAATAGAATAGAATAGAATAGAATAGAATAGAATAGAATAGAATAGAATAGAATAGAATAGAATAGAATAGAATAGAATAGAATAGAATAGAATAGAATAGAATAGAATAGAATAGAATAGAATAGAATAGAATAGAATAGAATAGAATAGAATAGAATAGAATAGAATAGAATAGAATAGAATAGAATAGAATAGAATAGAATAGAATAGAATAGAATAGAATAGAATAGAATAGAATAGAATAGAATAGAATAGAATAGAATAGAATAGAATAGAATAGAATAGAATAGAATAGAATAGAATAGAATAGAATAGAATAGAATAGAATAGAATAGAATAGAATAGAATAGAATAGAATAGAATAGAATAGAATAGAATAGAATAGAATAGAATAGAATAGAATAGAATAGAATAGAATAGAATAGAATAGAATAGAATAGAATAGAATAGAATAGAATAGAATAGAATAGAATAGAATAGAATAGAATAGAATAGAATAGAATAGAATAGAATAGAATAGAATAGAATAGAATAGAATAGAATAGAATAGAATAGAATAGAATAGAATAGAATAGAATAGAATAGAATAGAATAGAATAGAATAGAATAGAATAGAATAGAATAGAATAGAATAGAATAGAATAGAATAGAATAGAATAGAATAGAATAGAATAGAATAGAATAGAATAGAATAGAATAGAATAGAATAGAATAGAATAGAATAGAATAGAATAGAATAGAATAGAATAGAATAGAATAGAATAGAATAGAATAGAATAGAATAGAATAGAATAGAATAGAATAGAATAGAATAGAATAGAATAGAATAGAATAGAATAGAATAGAATAGAATAGAATAGAATAGAATAGAATAGAATAGAATAGAATAGAATAGAATAGAATAGAATAGAATAGAATAGAATAGAATAGAATAGAATAGAATAGAATAGAATAGAATAGAATAGAATAGAATAGAATAGAATAGAATAGAATAGAATAGAATAGAATAGAATAGAATAGAATAGAATAGAATAGAATAGAATAGAATAGAATAGAATAGAATAGAATAGAATAGAATAGAATAGAATAGAATAGAATAGAATAGAATAGAATAGAATAGAATAGAATAGAATAGAATAGAATAGAATAGAATAGAATAGAATAGAATAGAATAGAATAGAATAGAATAGAATAGAATAGAATAGAATAGAATAGAATAGAATAGAATAGAATAGAATAGAATAGAATAGAATAGAATAGAATAGAATAGAATAGAATAGAATAGAATAGAATAGAATAGAATAGAATAGAATAGAATAGAATAGAATAGAATAGAATAGAATAGAATAGAATAGAATAGAATAGAATAGAATAGAATAGAATAGAATAGAATAGAATAGAATAGAATAGAATAGAATAGAATAGAATAGAATAGAATAGAATAGAATAGAATAGAATAGAATAGAATAGAATAGAATAGAATAGAATAGAATAGAATAGAATAGAATAGAATAGAATAGAATAGAATAGAATAGAATAGAATAGAATAGAATAGAATAGAATAGAATAGAATAGAATAGAATAGAATAGAATAGAATAGAATAGAATAGAATAGAATAGAATAGAATAGAATAGAATAGAATAGAATAGAATAGAATAGAATAGAATAGAATAGAATAGAATAGAATAGAATAGAATAGAATAGAATAGAATAGAATAGAATAGAATAGAATAGAATAGAATAGAATAGAATAGAATAGAATAGAATAGAATAGAATAGAATAGAATAGAATAGAATAGAATAGAATAGAATAGAATAGAATAGAATAGAATAGAATAGAATAGAATAGAATAGAATAGAATAGAATAGAATAGAATAGAATAGAATAGAATAGAATAGAATAGAATAGAATAGAATAGAATAGAATAGAATAGAATAGAATAGAATAGAATAGAATAGAATAGAATAGAATAGAATAGAATAGAATAGAATAGAATAGAATAGAATAGAATAGAATAGAATAGAATAAAAGAATAGAATAGAATAGAATAGAATAGAATAGAATAGAATAGAATAGAATAGAATAGAATAGAATAGAATAGAATAGAATAGAATAGAATAGAATAGAATAGAATAGAATAGAATAGAATAGAATAGAATAGAATAGAATAGAATAGAATAGAATAGAATAGAATAGAATAGAATAGAATAGAATAGAATAGAATAGAATAGAATAGAATAGAATAGAATAGAATAGAATAGAATAGAATAGAATAGAATAGAATAGAATAGAATAGAATAGAATAGAATAGAATAGAATAGAATAGAATAGAATAGAATAGAATAGAATAGAATAGAATAGAATAGAATAGAATAGAATAGAATAGAATAGAATAGAATAGAATAGAATAGAATAGAATAGAATAGAATAGAATAGAATAGAATAGAATAGAATAGAATAGAATAGAATAGAATAGAATAGAATAGAATAGAATAGAATAGAATAGAATAGAATAGAATAGAATAGAATAGAATAGAATAGAATAGAATAGAATAGAATAGAATAGAATAGAATAGAATAGAATAGAATAGAATAGAATAGAATAGAATAGAATAGAATAGAATAGAATAGAATAGAATAGAATAGAATAGAATAGAATAGAATAGACAGAATAGAATAGAATAGAATAGAATAGAATAGAATAGAATAGAATAGAATAGAATAGAATAGAATAGAATAGAATAGAATAGAATAGAATAGAATAGAATAGAATAGAATAGAATAGAATAAATTAGAATAAAATAGAATAGAATAGAATAGAATAGAACAGAATAGAATAGAATAGAATAGAATAGAATAGAATAGAATAGAATAGAATAGAATAGAATAGAATAGAATAGAATAGAATAGAATAGAATAGAATAGAATAGAATAGAATAGAATAGAATAGAATAGAATAGAATAGAATAGAATAGAATAGAATAGAATAGAATAGAATAGAATAGAATAGAATAGAATAGAATAGAATAGAATAGAATAGAATAGAATAGAATAGAATAGAATAGAATAGAATAGAATAGAATAGAATAGAATAGAATAGAATAGAATAGAAAGAGAATAGAATAGAATAGAATAGAATAGAATAGAATAGAATAGAAGAGAATAGAATAGAATAGAATTGAAAAGAATAGAATAGAATAGAATAGAATAGAATACAATAGAATGGAATAGAATATAGAATAAAATAAAATGTGATATATTTATTTGGTTTCAAACCCCACATGTTCAATGAAATGGATATCAATTTCATTAGATTTATTATAAATAAAATCTTCGCAGATATAAATAATTTCATTAAATCACGTTGAAATACATATGTAACGATAATTTTGTTATAGGCTTTACCTGCACGGAAACACCCTGCATCAAATTTTGAAAGAATTATTAAAATAAAGACAAAAATCATTATTTTTAATGAATTTATTTTTATATAATAGCTAATTGTTCAATTAACAAAAACGTTTCCTATAAGACTATCGGACCCAATTTTTGGAAAGATGAAGTTATATTTCGATTGTAATAGTATTATAAGTAAGAACCATTTATTTATATATATATAATGATATAATACTTAGTGTTATCAATATAAATATAGGTCATTGATACAAAATTTCAAGAAAGTATATTACTATTAACATTTATCCTTGTCTTAAATTTAACCGAGCGATATTATTTTCACAATCAAAATTGAAAATGTCAATAGGATCGCGTATTTTCCTGGTTCAGTACTTAATCATTTAAAACCATCCTGGATTGAGTCGTTTACTAACCCTATTTCCAATTTATTGGAAATTTTATAAATCTTTAAAAAGAAAGTATTTTCCCGCAATATTTCCTACCAAAAGAGGAGATGTAGGCAAATATCCAGACCTTATTTCTAATCCATAAATATTTCTTATTGGATTCATATAGACTCCTGTCCACTGGTTCAAGTGGAATACTTCTTTGCAATTGCTCGGCCTCCGATACCATAAAGTTTGCAGCGATACAAACTGTAATCTGTTGGCGTATATTGTGCAGGTCACAGGGCTAATATGTTTCACAACTTTTCTTTGTACAACTTCTATCTTGTTCGACTAACAATTTTAAGTGGGTTCAAAGCAACAGCCAGAACTTGCCGCGGACAAGGCTCGTTTTTGCGCACTTCTGCTTCGGAATCTGGTAGAGAACAATATTCCGAAGCAGGTGTTCCCAAGTTCGAGCCCTGTCCGCGGCAAATTTGGGCCAGTACATGATGAGTTTCAAATAAGAGCGAAACCAGTCTACTGGATGAATTGCCTTTTCTAGACTTTGCAATTTGTAGTTTATACTGAAAAAAATGTAAGTATTTAATAGGTCAGGTGTTTATGTCAAGATCGCAAACTTGATTATAGTAATTGTTATCACCGCCCGCGCAACCAATTTTCGTTTAATTCCATCTGCATTGATTTATTATTGTATTTATAATTTATGCGAATGAATAATTAATTAATTATTTATCGTGTTCATTTATTCGTTCTAATTATCTGTTCTGATGTATATATTTCCCGCTGTTAAATTATATGGCATTGATCATATGTAGTTTTAATCCAAATAATTAATCCTTATTCTAAATTTTATTCCTTTTCTAAAATAATTAAAAGAATAGTACTAGATAATTGAGAATCTATTTTACTGGCTGTTATTGATTTATTCTCTTATAAATTTGTGGATATTCAATCCATGTGGAATTTTGCCATAAAGGTAGGTGAGCAGAATATGGATGCGATTATAGTCTTTATTGATATCCCAAAAGACATCGACTGTATATATGTTGCTGCTATTATAAAAGCAATTATCTCACCAAAGATTGATTTGGTTATCTTTAGATTATTTAGCTATTGCTTACATAATAGATTCACTTAAATAAATATCATGCAATCCTGATTGCTATAAGGTACATTTTTAGCATTACAATTAGCTAACTAATGGTCGATATTATTTATAATAATTTGTGAATTAAGGCCCTGAATAGTCTAATTTACCAATTATCGTTTTCCCAGTCGACCAAAGAATTATTTATTTTTCCAAAATGAACTTTACAAAGAGGATTTCATATGCAAAACGCGAGCGTTAAATGTTAGTCAAAGGACGGAATTTACCTGTGTTGATTTTCATTATGCTTTTATTAATGATGTTTTTTATGTAAAGCTTCAAAAACTGTAAAAAATCCTGACATAATTATTCCTTGTGCAGCCTCTGCTGAAATACATATTTAATGATTACTTTGATGCGCCAATAAAAATGATTGACGCTAATAATGACAAATAAACTATCAAATTATTCATATTACTTATATTGGGCCGATCTAGGAATTCACAGCTTTATCTTGAAATACCTTGAAAAAGATTTGTCAAACGGGATAGAACCTGAACAACGAATGGCTGTTTAACATAAAAGTCAAGTATCCTGCACTATATATACTATCAGAATACTATTTTTGTCGTTGTCATTTTTAGGACCTATGAAACTGCGTTAATCTTTACAAGTATTCCGTCTGAATCAGTAAACTGGAGTCTATATGATTCCGATAAACAAACTAAATTTTGCAATAACTAGTCATGACTAGAGACAATCTCTCCTCCTAGGGAGAGAACCCTCGCAGAAAACTCTTTTATTGTTGAAAACTGTATAAAATTTACAATCAATCGTAAAGTCGATTTAAAGTACAGCCTGCTTCTAAGACATCTTTTAAATTACTATGTGCTGAAATCGGATAAATATGTGATCCTTACGATGTAGTAAATTTTAAGTATTATAATACGAATGGGTGACTGGAAATACTTTCTTGCTAACTGTGATTTACGACATATTTTTATAGACGAATTGTTATATTAAATCTGCAATAATTTTTTCTATTTAAAATATTGCAATATGTTGTATTCCTGCAACCACAATTTTTTATTTCATGTAAAAATTTGTTGAATTCCTCAATAGTTAATGTTATGTGGTGTGTTCATATCTGGTTAATTTTATTAACGGATACAAATTTTGTTTGATTAACATTTTACTTCATGTTTTATTGTATATATTTCTCTGATTTAATAGTATTCCCTAAGATAAATGTTTCCTCTGTTACGTTGTTCTTGATAGATAGCATGTGATTTGAATCAAAATAAATCATTTTTTTTCTAAATCTAATTTGAAGATATCAACGGTAGTTTAAATTTCTAAATAAAAATTTAATTTAATTTTTGTCGAAGGAAACACTTCCTGCACATACTCTACTATCCAAAAAACGTATAGCGCTAGATATAATCCCGTTCTTTACCTGAATTCGCCTCGGTCAAGATCCAGTTGTGTTCACCGTTGGTCCTGATGTCGTCAGTGAGTCTTGTTCATCCTGTTCTTTTAATGATTTTGTACCGTGACGTTGGCAGTGCATATTGTTTGTGCTGCTCGCTTAAAGCCCTAATTAGTGAAATTTGGATTTGCTTTACACACCTCTTTCTTTAGCTTATCCTGTTTTACAGTCTCATTATTATACAAAATATGAAATGAACCGATCCAATTATATAAACTCTTTTAGGTCATTTACTTCTTTGAATAAAATTTTGTCAGTCATCATTTTGAAATACTTTGGTCACTTAGAAATGGTGTCAGAAAGTTCTTCTTATTTTTGTTAGCCTAATTTACACGCAATCAAGACTTTAATAAGGAGGACATATATAACATGGTTTGACCTTTTTTGACTTCGTCTGTGCTAGGCAACACAACTTACCGCTAATTATCCTATGAGCTGATTTTTAGATCTAAAAATCCTATCAAAACTATGTGGAGTTTAAATGAGAAAATCTCCATGGTTTTCCATAAACTTATTATTCTATAGAAGTTTTGAATTGCAATACACATATTGCACATTGCTAGCGAATCTATTGGAAGGTATTGTGTCACCAACTTGTTCTATCGAGACATATCAATGCAGCTCTCAATTATGATGCAGTCTCACCAACCCTAAATTTGCTCGTGGATTATGCTCACTAGAGCTGTATACATCTACTCAAATGATATTCAGGAATTTAATGAAAAACTCTGATAAGAGTGGAATACCGCGACAAATGGCGACTCCTGGTGGTCCACTATGTCGCGACACCAAATTATGTTGGAATGCGAACAAGACTTCATATGTTGTCGTATCCTTTACTATCGCCGCATTCAATTGATGACTGAATTTGTCAATCAATGTGAGTAAATGTTTTTGAACACTGAATTTCGGCATCTTGAAAATTTCAAAATTAAAATAATTAAACCAACCGGCTGGTATCCCGATATTCTGGATCTCGGTTCTTCTGTTTCGCCAAGCACTGCAAGTTTGAGTGTTGGCCTAAGCTCCTACTCAAGCTCGTATATCCTTTAACATATTCGGTCATAGGCATCAATCATCAACTGGCTTGAGGCTGGCCTTCAGGGAAGCATGTCCCAATTCATGTAGCAGTTGAAACACCATGACTCTTTAATCCAACATTATCTACGAACTGCGCTGTCTTCAGGAAGTTTCTCATAGCAACTATTCGATGCTCACATGCTTACAATCATAAGCTGGTTTCTTTACCAATACCATCTTGAAGGGATCCAATATTTGCATTTCTATAATGTAACGTAACGAATTAACTGGCGAATCATTTCGGATATTCAACGGTTCTTGATGTATCAGCTCAATATCCGCCTCATTGGGCCTGATAAGTGCGTCTGTCACAAGGTTTTCTTTTCCAGAAATTATTTTGACTGTAAAATCGAAATATGCCAATCGAGTTATCTGTGAATTCACTCTATGGGAGTAGTTTTGTTTCGCAATTTTAACAAGCATAATTATAAAATCTCAAATTAGTGAATATCTACACAGTTCTCTACATATATCACTGCAGCATTTAATGAAAAATGCTTTTTCATCAAAAGTATTGTAACATTTATTGTGGTCTTCCAGCTGCTAGTTGTAAAAACCCATTGTCTCTTTGATTCAGTACTACCCAAATTTCAACATTTAAGACATCCGAAACTAGCTCAAGAGGCTTGTCCTGGTACAAAAAACCTACAGTGGTGAGCACACTTAGCATTTTCTTATTCCTAGAAAATTTCTCTCGGTCCTTTTGGCTCAGGACGATAGGACCGGGTGTCTTAAATGGGCACTTCTCCCAAACAAGATTGCGCGTCAATGGTCATGAATATACGGCTAACCAGATATCAATTTATGAAAACAAGTGATCATGCCAATGAACCTACGCAGTTTTTAGATTTGACCACTAATCCATATTGTTCAAGCTTTGCCTAAACAGTCTCAAAAAGCTGAAGTTGATCTCAAATAGGTATATTGCATCATCGCGGAAAGGCAATCCTGAAAGTATTATAGTGGTAATTCCGGTGAACTCTCTATTGGAACTTTATATCCAACAAATTATCTCTTTGCACAATTGCAGAAATTCTGCAACAGAAACCTGTTACTCGTAGTCTGGCAAAGATTGAACATTTGATAATTTCAACGCGTCTTGTGTGGCACTAATGGTTGAAACACAGCAAGATTGGATCAATCAAATCGTCCGCGACAAAGTGACGAGTTTGGCAAACCCACTTGAACTCGGAGGTTCTAGATTCAGCATATGCCAACTCTACCATGCGTTCTTCAAAATTCTGGAATTTGGGCAAGAATAACAAATTGAAATGGATTTAATTTTCCATATCAATCAAATAGACCTTCACTCCAGCAACCAGAAAATTCTACTTAACGAAGAATTTCTGCCCTAATTCTATTAAAATGTATTGGACTACCTTTGGCTACATAATATTTCTAATCAAATGTGGGGCAAGCTACTTCTACCACAACCTACCTAATTATACTCAAATCAGCACCAATTTCGATAAATCTGACCAAAATCTGACCATCTTGCCGGCTGTCTTGGTGAAATCTTTTATTTTTAAAGTCACGGACCTTGATTTCTGTATATTCCTAATAGGCACATTGTGGAATCTTTGCAGAGCAACCATCATACGTCTCCTAGTGCGTATTTGCGGCATTTCTCCGTAAAATATTTCACTCTACCGATTTATTACTTTCTATCAATCTGGAACCACCTAAACTCTGGAAGAGGCAACCATTTCATTTGCAATTTAAAAGCTCTTGATATTCGCAGTGTTTAATTGACCATTCGCGTGGTCCATTGCGATGCTTATGCCAGTGATTTTCTCTTCGCTAAAAGTCCCTATTTGGAGTCCATCATTGAGATATAGCCATCGCTCTGCTTTTGGGTTGGCACGCGATGTTCATTAACTCGTGTCATGGACAACGATGCTTTGCCAGTTCTGCTATAAGAAACACTGCAATCGCACTCAGTTGCTTCATCGTGTTTAAGTCTGCAAATACCGCGCGTGCCTGAGATTCTTACAGTTTGTATACACACTCTAATTCGTAGAGTTTTCTTGACCGATTTATGTTCATGGTTTCAAAGACTTCTAATGCTGTCCGTAGTCTGCCTGGTAATTCAGATACAAAATTGAATGAACTACTTCCTGGGAGCTATTCAGTCCGGAAGCCTTGGCATAAAAGCGTTTATAAAATTTTTACGGACTATAAATCCCCATTCCGTCTAGGCGTAAAAGTTAGTATAACTGCGCTCTACTTTCAGGTTGATAAGTCTTTCAGAGTTCGGACATTAATAACTCCAAAGCATCGAGTAGGGCTTCTACCATGATCTTGACCCTGAAATCGACCGTATTGGTTCTAAAATTCTCTCACAAAGAAACTCCTGTTGCACCTTACTGCTTTACTTAATCATCATTTAGGTGAGATCAAAATAACATTTGTGCTTTTCTGATCTACTCCTTATCTACTTCTTATCAGATCTGTACATTTTCAGAATGACAATCTTTGAACTAGCGTGGTCGTAACATTTTGTAGAGGTTTCTAACATATTTCATAAGTAAAATCTCATAAAATCTATTTTCTGATCTGTCTGACTGTAGCAAAGCGATTCAGGCATCTTGCATTCAGGATATAAACTGCTATTTGATGAGCCAGCCATATCATCAAAGTCTATTAAGCTAAGTAATTATACCGTTCCAGTTAGATTCTAAATGTCCTCAGTTTTAAAATCAACATCCATGGTAACAATTCTTTAAATCAAGTTTGGTAGCAGCAATCGTATATATACATATTTAATTATGTAATATGACACGTGTATTTGTACGCTATAGCGACGTCTACTCCAAACCAGTCTAATCTCAAAAAGGCTTTAAAATGGGGAAAAAGTAAATAAACTGCCTCTTCCTGGCCCTTTCAATATGTATGCGAAAAGCGAAACTCGTAATTTAATGTACTGTGAATGTGAAGATCAAAGTTAAGCATTTGTAAACCATTGCAAAATGCAAAATAAACAAAATGCGTGAGGGTTCATGCACGTGGGCAGCAACGGCAGTCTACGTTTTTAATTACATTGATGATTTTTTGTGTCGGTAAAAATATTCCATCTATACAAAAAAAAGAATAATTGTAATGCATCTTTATTTGTCGATATAAGCGAACTTGTCTGACAATTGAAAAGATCAAGTATGAAATAAAATAATAATTTTATGTATGGATTACTTAGACAGTGACTATTTACTGTATATCAATAGTGATAAACTAACAATCGATTTTTCAATTTTGAAATTTCTGCTTGCTATTTATACAAATGTTGTATGGAGGAAATAATTTTTAAGTATGTAATCATTTATAAAAAAATTCCTTATTTTAATATTTTGCGCATATTTATTGTTAGTTTGGGCTCGTTTTCTGTTTTTGATTTTTTTACAGTGCGGTCTTTATTTGTGAAAGCAAGGCTATCTTTTTCTGGCACAACGTTATTCAGATCTGAACTACTTTAGAAAACCTTACCAATACGTTTGTGTTTTTTTCAGAAGCAATGACATTTCATTTAATGCTGGAACCAGGAGGCCAAGAAACAGAGGTTTTTCAATCGTTATCGCCTTTACAGTTACATAAAGGCAGTATAGATTGACTGCGTATCAGCGCATACTCCTTCTGAATTGAAAATTAGAAAATCATTAGTGGATAGGGTTTCATGTGCTAAAATTTGTGCCAGTCTCCAATAGGGAGGTTTAGGTGAATGTGAATAAGTTAGTAAGAGGTTTTCAGCTGACCAGATTGTAATGTCATCTGCGTAAGGCCATTCCAAGTACCATAGACTTAAAGAGTGTTCCTTAAACTTAGTTGACTGCGGTCTTGGTATTCCATTGTTTCGCAAATGTTTACAGGACACAAGTGACTAAAAAAATGGTGGCCATGCCAGAAATCCATTTACGGTACAATCTACAGAAGTCAACGATCGTACACAGTGGGACATTCGTCTGCTATGCATTATATTAGCTAGATCAGCATATAAAGTTCAGATATATAACTATCATTAGGGCATATAGGCAGCTGTTAGGAGCCGAGGCGAGGTTAGCGATCATTTTGGCCACAAGGTGTTCCATAGTAGATTAAATAGAATAATTCGCGGAATTTAGAGATGAAAAATTCAATGAGGCCTGCGTAAATAAAATTAACCAGAAAGTGGTGCGATCTCTTTATGTTAAGATCTCAGGAAAATTGACGAAGCCAACACCGAATAATTTTTGATGCAAGATATGTTCACATACTGAAATATCTAATTGAGGATAACGAGTATATGAGAAGATTTTGATGAGACGTGATCTAAATATATGGCATAATATTAGATTGTGAACTAAGGTCTGAGTATGGTAGTCCTGTTGGAGTCAATGAGATTACGGAATAATCGCGGATATTAAGGCTGAAAATCTTTCTTCAGTTGGATTTTTTCGGTTAATAATATTATTGATACAACAAAAACGCTCTATACTAGAGCTATGGAAATACATACATGGTTCTGAATCAGGATGAGACTGGCTCAATATTGGCGAATTCAGTTAGTTATTCTACACCCACGCCTGTGTAAACATTTAGCCGGTGAATTTGAGAAAAACATCTTTGTTTCCAACTAATAAGTGAAATATCTTAGATTACTGTGCACTTTTCTGTAGAGTCGTTTAAGTGATCGCGTGGTTACGAGACACCACCGCAGGTGTACTGATGGCATAAATTGAACGCGTAGTCTTCCTATAGGGTAAGCAGCAAAGCTTAATTGGTAAAGATCACAGTTAGGTCGATTGTGGGCTTTCTTCGCTATAAGATATGTCGTATAACTGCAATAAAACCAGAAGTGTTGGGTGTACTTGCTGAAGGTCTACTGATTTTGAACTGACATTGCATGTCTACAAGTAGACAAGGAAAATTCGCAAGACATTATTTTTAGCAGAAATGATTAAGAACAAAGTCATTGGAATAACCTGCAATGCGGATTGGCATCTCAAGATCGTTGCGTTTCACAATTTACTGAAATTGACAAAGATACTGAGAAGATAAGCTAGTGAAGGACCGAATATTCGAGGTTGAAGTTTACTCGAAAATTCTGACACCTGGAAGACCAGTAGGAATAATACAGTATTAATAAGACACACCGGAAAATGCATTGGTACTATCAGGACAGCACGAGCTGCATGAATAATGCATAAGTTTGCGAAGGGATTAGCAATGTATGTAAAAGGCGCCATATATATATATATATATATATATATATATATATATATATATATATATATATATATCTTCCGGTTCCCTATACAGTTATTTTGTGGCGGAAATTATTTTAGAAATAATTTTTGTTGCATTAATTGATCAAATCTTTTCGTGTTTTTTATTGTTAGTTTGTGCTAGTTTACAGTATTCCGTTTTTATTATGCCTCGTAGTCTTTGTTTGTGCGAGCATGGCTATTTCCCGGGCTGCTAACCTTATTCACGTATAACTAAATTGCAGTAAACTTGATCTATAGTATGTATGAACTTTTGATTTAATGATGGAATCAGAAAGCCAAGGAGTATAATTAATAAGACAGCTATGGTTTGGCGGTCATGTAAGTCACATTATGAGTCCATTGCCGTTCAGCGTGAAATTCGAGCGCATACTCCTTCAGATATGCAAATTTGAAAATCCTTATTGATTGTAAACTTTAAGGAAATTCATAAATTAACTTGTGACGCCAAAGTGCAGAGCGCAAAGATCTTTATTGAGGAAAGAGCATTTTTACTATTGGATTAAGCAAATAGGACTCCCTGGAGATTATGTGCGCAATCTAAATAAGCATAGACTACGAGTCAAATGCAGATACCATACACGTTTGAATAGTTATAAGAAGATGAAGCAGTGTTGCAGGCAACAATCGCGTGTACATCTTGATTATTGGATGAGCTAAGTCTTTTTTTATAAAGAATGCGCTTTCTGATGTTTTTTCCAGCTGTTGTGAAGAAAGCTAAAACAAGCATATTGAAGAAATTAGAAAATGATATAAAACATGGAATTTTGTGTGATTTAATATCCACTAATATCGAAAACTTGTATTTAATCTATTAAAAATAACGATCGATTAGCTAACAATGCGAGCACTGTCGATGGGCCGAAATTATTGAATTCATCCCTCAGAATAAATCGATATTGACGAGTAGGCAGCATTTGAGTGGCTATTTGAACAAATAAGAGACCTAGAACTTACAATCATTGATCATAAATAGACAATACAATTAAACAATAATTGATTGCGCGGGTGGTGGTAACAATGCTTTAAATCAAGTTTGCGGGCTTGAAGTAAACACCAACCCCATTGTATTTAACCAGTATGTTGTTCGTAGACTGGTTAAATACAATGGGGTTGGTGTTTACTTCAAGCCCGCAAACTTGATTTAAAGCATTGATCATAAATGTTGGTTTAAAGCTACTTTAGTGGATTAAGATAAACATTTAAAATCGTGCAAATGCGCAGAATAGTATGCATTGACAAAGCTACATTTAAATGTGCTTAAAGACGCAAGAAGAAATGCAGACAATATAGTATTACGCGCTAAATACATTCAAAAGGTGAAGAAAGTGATAAATGACATAACAAAATTCACGCGTCTAGAGAGTAGATCAGATGAAACAGACAGAGTTGAGCGCAAAGTAACAAACGAAATATAGATCTAGACAGATGCCGGTTTAATTGGTATGACGATTGTACAGAAGTTCAAATCAGCTTAGTTTACACTGAAAAAATGTATTCAAATAATGGGAGAGATGTTTATATAGAGATCGCAAACTTGATTTAATTAATTGTTTTTACCGCTCGCGCATCCAATTTCCATTTATTTGTATAAAGGTAAGTTAAGTTTATACATATATTATTTGAAGAAAGGTAGCTTTACTCGGTCATCCTCCGACGCTGGCCGTGGCTTAATATCTAAAATTGGTCTCAGTAGTCCATCTATTATAACAGTTCTGACTTGATAGAGTATAGGCTACATCTCTCATTATCCTCACTGGATGTTGCGTTGCGTTACAGGCTGTATTCCAACCTGCACAAATAAATTTTGAAAAGCTTTTTTTTCTGCGGCACCATCAACTCACAAAAACAAATGTTAACGGGCTAACATAGAATGTCTAATCCTTGTTCACTCCTGGAGTTTGATAGAATTGAAAAGACAAGTTAGGAAAATTTAAAAAATCTATAGTTAAATTAATGCCAATCCTTTAAAATGAAGAACAGCATTCTTCGAATCAAATACCACGTTTATTACATTGAACCGCACTCAATTTTTAGCCCACAAATCAGTAATCAGATCAACATTACAGCTAATAAATTAAATGCCGAATTATCATCATATTTTAAATTAAATTATTTTATCATTTACTAATTTCTAGAAATCTAAACTTCCCTATTTACCTGATTCCAAGCTTCATATCGTCCTAATACTTCAATTGAAATTAAATAAACTCTACTTTTAACTAACTTCAGGGGCAATAAATAAGATCTCCTCTAAGTAAAGCGTTCATAGGTTGAGCTCATATGGCATCCATTTAGACCCAAAGTTCCAACTAACCATGCCCAATCTGTTATTACTGAACAGACACCACACTATATGGGGAAGTGGTACTGAAATGAACATTTATATAATTAAACGAACATCGGTTGCGCGGGCGGTGATAAAAATTACTATAATCAAGATTGCAATCTTGATATAAGCACCTGACCAATATATTACTTACATATGTCAGTATGAACTAAGAGTTGTATAGTGTAGAAAAGGCAATAAATCCAGTAGACCAATTTCGTCCTTATTAGGAACTCATCATTTACTGGCCATAATTTGCCTTTTCTACACTATACAACTCTTAGTTTATACTGACATATGTATGTAATTAATGAGTAAGGTGCTTATACAAAGATCCCAAAATTGATTATAGTTATTTTTATCACCGTTCGTGCAACTAATGTTCGATTAGTTATATAAAAGTTCATTTCAATACCACTTCCCCATGTAGTGTGGTGTCTGTTCAGTAATTACAGATTGTGGATGATTAGTTGGAACCTTGGGTCTAAATGAATGCCATATGAGCTCCACCTAAAAGAAAAATAAACTAACCAAGTTACATTAGTCAGTATATAACTGAAAATTGGGTGTAGCGTGCGGCAGGTTAGCTCAGTGGTTAGAGCACCAGATTCCGATGAAGACGTGCCCATGTTCGAGCCGTGTCCGCAGCGAATTCTGGCCAGTGCGTAATGAGTTCCCAATAAGGACCAAACCAGTCTACTGGATGAATTGCCTTTTCTACACTTTCCAATTCATAGTTTATACTGACATATGTAAGTAATTAATGAGTCAGGTGCTTATATTAAGATCGCAACCTCGATTATATTAAATGCACAATTCATGTTTGCACAAATTTTTTTTTAAATTTTATTTCCTTGAATCTGAAGATGCTACTGCACTGTCTTAGTAACCACTTGCTAGGATATGAAGAATTGGAAATGAAAAATTGTTGTTTTCTTGTGGCATTCCTGTGAGATTGCTAAACTATTATCCAAATTGCTTGGTTACATAATCCCTCATAATAGTATACAAAGATCCAAAATTGATTATAGTTATTTTTATCACCGTTCGTGCAACTAATGTTCGATTAGTTATATAAAAGTTCATTTCAATACCACTCTCATGTAGTGTGGTGTTGTTCAGTAATTACAGATTGTGGATGATTAGTTGGAACCTTGGGTCTAAGTGGAATGTCATATGAGCTCCAATTTGCAAAAAATAATCCAACTAAGTTAAGCATTAGTCAGTATATAACTGAAATTGGGTGTATGTGTGTTAGCTCAGTGGTTAGAGCACCAGATTCCATGAAGACGTGCCTATGTTCGAGCTGTGTCCGCAGCGAATTCTGCCAGTGCGTAATGAGTTCCAATAAGGACCAAACTAGTCTACTGGATGACCTGCCTTTTCTACACTTTCCAATTCATAGTTTATAATTGACATATGTAAGTAATTACGAGTCAGGTGCTTATATTAAGATCGCAACCTGATTTACATTAAATGCACATTTATGTTTGCACAAATTTTTTTAATTTTATTTCCTTGAATCTGAAGATGCTACTGCACTGTCTTAGTAACCACTTGCTAGGATATGAAGAATTGGAAATGAAAAATTGTTGTTTTCTTGTGGCATTCCTGTGAGATTGCTAAACTATTATCCAAATTGCTTGGTTACATAATCCCTCATAATAGTATACAAAGATCCCAAAATTGATTATAGTTATTTTTATCACCGTTCGTGCAACTAATGTTCGATTAGTTATATAAAGGTTCATTTCAATACCACTTCCCCATGTAGTGTGGTGTCTGTTCAGTAATTACAGATTGTGGATGATTAGTTGGAACTTTGGGTCTAAATGAATGCCATATGAGCTCCACCTAAAAGAAAAATAAACTAACCAAGTTACATTAGTCAGTATATAACTGAAAATTGGGTGTAGCGTGCGGCAGGTTAGCTCAGTGGTTAGAGCACCAGATTCCGATGAAGACGTGCCCATGTTCGAGCCGTGTCCGCAGCGAATTCTGGCCAGTGCGTAATGAGTTCCCAATAAGGACCAAACCAGTCTACTGGATGAATTGCCTTTTCTACACTTTACAATTCTTAGTTTATACTGACATATGTAAGTAATTAATGGGTCAGGTGTTTATATCAAGTTCGCAACCTTGATTATATTAAATGCGCAATTCATGTTTGCACAAATTTTAAAAAAAATTTTATTTTGAATCTGAAGATGCTACTGCACTGTCTTAGTAACCACTTCTGCTAGGATATGAAGAATTGAAATGAAAATTGTTGTTTCTTTGTGGCATTCCTGTGAGATTGCTAAACTATTATCCAAATTGCTTGGTTACATAATCCCCTCATAATAGTATACAAAGATCCAAAATTGATTATATTATTTTATCACTGTTCGTGCAACTAATGTTCGATTAGTTATATAAAGGTCATTTCAATACCACTTCCCCATGTTGTGTGGTGTCTGTTCAGTAATTACAGATTGGGGATGGTTAGTTGGAACATTGGGTCTAAATGGATGCCATATGAGCTCCACCTAAAGGAAAAATAGACTAACCAAGTTACATTAGTTAGTATATAACTGAAAATTGTGTGCAGTGTAGTGTGCAGCAGGATGGCTCAGTGGTTAGAGCACCAGATTCCGATGCAGACGTGCCCAGGTTCGAGTCCTGTCTGCGGCAAATTCTGGCCAGTGCATGATGAGTTCCCAATAAGGACGAAACCGGTCTACTGGATGAATTGCCTTTTCTACACTATCCAATTCTTAGTTTATACTGACATATGTGAGCAATTAATGAGTCAAGTGCTTATATTAAGATCGCAACCTCGATTATATTAAATGCACATTTCCATGTTTGCACAAATTTTTTTTAATTTTATTTCCTTGAATCTGAAGATGCTACTGCACTGTCTTAGTAACCACTTGCTAGGATATGAAGAATTGGAAATGAAAAATTGTTGTTTTCTTGTGGCATTCCTGTGAGATTGCTAAACTATTATCCAAATTGCTTGGTTACATAATCCCTCATAATAGTATACAAAGATCCCAAAATTGATTATAGTTATTTTTATCACCGTTCGTGCAACTAATGTTCGATTAGTTATATAAAAGTTCATTTCAATACCACTTCCCCATGTAGTGTGGTGTCTGTTCAGTAATTACAGATTGTGGATGATTAGTTGGAACCTTGGGTCTAAGTGAATGCCATATGAGCTCCACCTAAAAGAAAAATAAACTAACCAAGTTACATTAGTCAGTATATAACTGAAAATTGTGTGTAGCGTGCGGCAGGTTAGCTCAGTGGTTTGATTAACAGATTCCGAAGAAAACGTGCCCATGTTCGAGCCGTGTCCGCAGCGAATTCTGGCCAGTGCGTAATGAGTTCCCAATAAGGACCAAACCAGTCTACTGGATGAATTGCCTTTTCTACACTTTCCAATTCATAGTTTATACTGACATATGTAAAAAATTAATGAGTCAGGTGCTTATATTAAGATCGCAACCTCGATTATATTAAATGCACAATTCATGTTTGCACAAATTTTTAAAAAAATTTTATTTCCTTGAATCTGAAGATGCTACTGCACTGTCTTAGTAACCACTTGCTAGGATATGAAGAATTGGAAATGAAAAATTGTTGTTTTCTTGTGGCATTCCTGTGAGATTGCTAAACTATTATCCAAATTGCTTGGTTACATAATCCCTCATAATATTATCCTCATGGTTTGCCAAATCATTTGCCGAAAGAAAATTTCGCTGTCTTTACTCAGAAAAGGTAGTTTCTGCAGGATTTCCTTTATTCCCTCTTCTGTATGGAGTAAGATGATATAATTCATGAAGTGTATCTGTCTATATTTTCAGGTAACCTTTGTTAAAGTAGCTCAATTCCTATTTCTATATTATTAAAAAGAATGTATTTTGATGATAATTCAGGTAGTGCTGTTTTAAAATTTATTTATTGTTTATAACTAAGTATATTATTTGCTTATATATATATATATATAAATATATATATATATATATATATATATATATATATATATATATATATATAATGTTTAGAAGGAAATTGTATTATTAAAAATTGGAGCACTTACTAACAAGTATATTAACTTTGACTAGATTGATGAATACTAGCCAACCAATGAAATGAAATAAATATTTATATACTAATAAATGTCCAAAAGATGAATGATCATACAGGCTTATCTGAAGCGCTTTCCGATACTATTCGCTTATCTACCATTCTTCCATATTTCATTACCTGTCACAGTCTCTCGGGTATCTGTATCTCTGCAATTTTATTTATCCATTTAATAGCTCTTTCGGAAGTTCATTGTTGTTTACTTCATTTATTAGGTCAGTATTTGTCTTATATTCTTTAAATCAAGTTTGCGAGCTTGAAGTAAATAGGAGGCGATCTGACACTGTATACTGACTATATATTTTGCAAAGAAATGTGAGAAAATTGGACGGACCAATCTCCTATACGAATGTGTATTTAAGCAGTAATTGAAATAACTCTATATAAAGTTATTGACCAAATATTTAAAAGTTTTAGAGCGTAGTGCCTGCTCCGATGATGAGTCGTTTTTAAGCATGAAATACGTATGTACATGAGATCACATCTTGGGTCATGCTGAATTCGGTTTATCTTGCTTGTCCTAATTTAGATGCGTAACACCTAATGCACAATAGTGTTTGCCTTGTTTGTCAGCTATTTCGATATTTATTTGTTCAAAAGAACGTTATTGACCCATGCATCTCGGTACACAGTATTCGCTCAAGTGAAACAGTTTTATCTCAACAGATGATCAATTAAGAATAATGCTTGTTTACTTTTGTCGAATATATTTGTTTTAAAATAAATATTTGCTTAATGTTTTTAATTTATGGTTATGCTATTTAAATGGCTAAGCGCACGCGGGGTCTTTGTATGGGTAGTATTAGGTCATTGATAAAACAGAATTCGTCTTTTAGTACGGTGACCGCGTTACTCAGTGGTCAAACTCTAATCATATTGGTCTCTAAATAGATATTCTGCTCGACATAGCGACTTGTATGCTAGCGAATTTTTTATGACTCTTCACTCTTGACTTCCAGTCTAAGCACGAATTCCTACAGAGTTATCGTCTTTAAGATTTCAGAATACATAATCAGAAAAATGTGCGTCTTTGTTTGCAAGAATTTAGAATATTAATTACAAAAAAATGTCTGTTTAACTAGACGACGTCATGCTATTCTTGAAGTCGCTAATTCTGATTAGGTTATACAAGTCAATTTAATTATTGCAGCAAAATTTCAATTGGCTAATTTAAAGTATCCTTTATTATTCACATCACACTGCTCATTAAAGGATTTAAAGCCGTGTAATAGTTACGCATTCTATTTCATTTATTTATTAGTTATACAATTAATAAATAATATATAAAAATAGATCCCCTAGCAATCCTTGTTGTCTAGTGGCACTATAATATATTTAACGAATCGTAATATTTAGTTAATTAATTAACTATTTCATTAGTATATAAAATAGAAACCAAACATCATTTATACGTTTATTAACAAGGCAGTCAGTGTTAAGTCTAGCTAATGCAAAATTAATTGAATAATAAAATAATACTCTTTTGAAATACGAGCTTTAATAATATTCGTGGTACCCTTCCAATGTACAAAAACAAAAGTAAATTTTATTAGATACAAGAAACGCTTCTTTCTCATGATCTCCTCAAGTATCTACTAATGAACATATTTTTATATATAAATTGGAAGGCAAAAAAAGATATAAATATGTAAACATAGAGAGAGTATGAAAAAATGGAAACTAATCAATTGTGTGCGTCACATCCAGTTCAAGCTCAATGCCTGAACATGCTTCTTCTGCCTGAATAAATCCGGTTGCAATTTGTTTATCCATAAGGCTTCGTATGTGGCTAGCTCCCTTTTGTTATTGCATTTATTAATTATTGTGAATGCTACGTCTGGTGAACATACATGTGATGTTTTGACGATGTGTTGCGCAATTGTAGACGTGTATTCACCATTTGATTTGAAACAGGCGTTTGCGTTACAATGTTCCCTCATTCTAGTAATTAATCGTCTGGTCGATCGGCCTACGCAAGTTGATCTACAACTTGCGCATGTATATTGTTGAGGCCCCTAACCTATTCGAGTCTGTAAGCCCCATAGATGCCAGATCGCTGGAAGTCCTAAAATTCCCAGTAGAGTCTGATAGGCTTATATGGTTATTATCGTTACTTAAGTTCAAGTCCGCTATGTCCTGCACTAACCTACTTGTGTCCTCAAATTTAATATCGGTATCCATGAATATATGAGATAACAATTAAATCGATACTTACAGTTAGGCAATGGGAAAGTGAAAGCTGGAAACGGTTCCGCACAGATATTTATCTAGAAAGACGGAATACTTGAACCAAAGATACAAACAAATATACCTGTTCCTAGGCTCCTGTTTCTTTTCTGTTTTATATTAGAACAAAAAGGCAATTGATGGAGCAATATATTTGTTAATGAAATAATCGATTAACCAAGAAATTGTGAAGATGCAGCAGACCAAAATTTACAATACCAGACAAAAAGCGAGATACTCAAAAACTGAATAAAGCGCACAATTTTAAAATCAAGTATTTAAACAAAGAATGTTCTGGAAAAAAAAAAGAAAAAATTCTTTTTAAATAAAGTTAGTTACAATCAGCTATGGTGGTTTAAATATATTAGTCAATGTTATTTTACATTAGTCGGAGGATTTAACATCCTCTACAATATTGGTAAATAATATTTGATTGCCGGTAAATGCAGGTGTGTTACACTCGTAGTTTAGCTGCTTTAAATGTGCGTGTTAATGCCGCTTTAACTTTCTTTGAGCCATTCGGGAAACTGCATCCCCCTTAAATTGGATGTTCAGGTACACTGTTTTCTTTTCTGTCCCGTGATACGTCTGTTTCTGTTTAATTTCCCTTTTAATAATTGATTTAATTAATTGTCTAGGATAGCCATTAGACTTTAAATCGTTAATTGCTATATTTTATTCGTTTTCTTTTGAATCTTGACTAACCAACCTGTCAATTCTTGAAAAGCTCAAGCCAGTTGAATCATCTACGCCAGCAATGTATGGATTACCAAAAACACACAAATAAGGTTGTCCTATGAGGCCAATTTTATAAGTGGTCAATTCTCCGTGTCATGCACTAGCTAAATGGCTAGTTCGTATACTTGAGCCATTACGTAAACTACTAGGTAATTGTTCGGTTGCCGATTCGTTTGAGTTTGTAAACAAAAAATGAGATATAAATGTTAAAAACAAGATTATGGTATCTTTTGATATTACTTCTTTGTTTACAAATATTCCAATTGATAAAACCATATTCAAAGCAGTAGAACACGACATATTACCATCGCGGGTTCCAGGCCACACTCTTCGCAAGATTACCTTTTTATGCACGGAAGACGTACGGTTTCGTTTTAATGGAAGCATCTGTAAACAGACTGATGGTGTATCAATGGAGAGCCCCTTAACTCCAGGTTTGGCTGAGATATTTCTAGGGCATCTAGAGAACACATTATTAAATAGTGACATAAATAAATGTGCTCAATATATACGGTACGTGGATGATATATTTCTTGTCCTTAAGAACAGGTTGCAATCAGGAACACTGTTTCAAAGTTACAACGAATCACATAAGAATATCGACTTCACGTCAGATCACGAGAAAGATGATCGTCTGCCTTTCCTAGATGTACTGTTAAAGAAAGAAACTAATGGTAAATTAAATAGAAAAATTTACGATGAACCAACATGGTCTGCACAGTATTTGCATTAAAGCATTTTTGTGCCGTTTCAATATAAATTATTAACAGTTCGTGGCTTCTTTTCAAGAATTGACCGGTTGGTTAGTCAAGGTTCAAAATAAAACAAATATAATAAAGGAATTAACGATTTAATGTCTAATGGCTGTCCTAAACAATTAATTGAATCAATTATTAAAAAAGGAATTAAACAGAAACAGACGTATTACGGACCAGAAAAGGAAACAGTCTACCTAAATATCCCATTTAAGGGGATGCAATTTCCCGAATGGCACAAAAGAAAGTTGAAGCAGCATTAATACGCACAGTTTTGCAGCTAAATTACGAGTTTTATTTATAGTAACACACTTGCCTTTACCAGAAATCCAGGAGAAACAGCCTTTAATGTCGACATCAAATATTATTTTCCAATATAAATGCGCAAACTGTCGATCAACTTACGTAGGCCGATCGACCAGAGGGTTAATTACTCGAATGAGAGAACATTTTAACTTAAACACCTGTTTCAAATCAAATGGTGAATACACGTCTACAATTGCGCAACACATCGTCAAAGCATCACATGTATGTTCTCCAGACGTAGCATTCACAATAATTCCTAAATTCAATAACAAAAGGGAGCTAGACACATACGAAGCCTTATGGATAAACAAATTGCAGCCGGATTTATGCAAGCAGAAGAAGCATTTTCACGCATTGAGCTTGAACTGGATGTGACGCACCCAATTGATTGGTTTCGGTTTTTTCTCACTTTCTCTATGTTTACATATTTCTATCTTGTTTTGCCTTCCAATTTATATATAAAGGTATGTCCATTAGTAGATACTTGAGGAGATAATGAGAAAGAAGCGTTTCTTGTATCTGATAAAATTTGTTTTGTTTTTTCACATAGGAAGGGTACAATAATTAAAATAATAATCATACTCCTATAATCAGTTCTTATCCATGATATTTATTCTCCATTAAGATACATCTCAGTTTATTTCTGAAACTATTTAATTCTATTTGCTAAAATGCCACTACTCTATGGTTCAACATGTCGTTTTTTTTAAAAGAGTTGGAGATTAATATACTTCTAAAAGAGTGCTTGACATTATGGTGTAAGGAAAGAAGGCGCTAATACTATCCCGCATGTCATTCATTGTTGTTAGCATGATTTTAAACTAAGTACGCTACTACCGAAGACCCTGTATTGGTCAAAGATGGGCTCAAATTAATCGCAAGATTTGAGGGCATTGCTGCGATAGTTCGCATTTTTAGATTCCAAAATGGTAAGCAAAGGCAACTAAAATATCCCTAGATTCCGTACGGTGAACCAACGCATTGGTTAAGTCTGCATTTTTAAGCATATTTTGTTAAAGTATTTAATTTACGGAATACCTATATGCTCATTTATGTATTTACCTAAGCTGACTTAATTCTGTACTAAATGCCTAAGGAAAAACCCGATGCACGATGGCTAACTGAAAAACATTCTGTGCAAACTGGCAAATCAGATATTCATGAGTAAACTAAATAAGACACATTTTACCTAATTTGATTTATATAAAAATTAATAAAATGTATGTAATTTGAAATTGTATTTCAGCGTATTTTAATCGCCTGTGACATTTAGTAATCAAGAAGAAAAGAGTAAGATTGAAAGGGAACAATTTTTATTAAAATTTTAACTGCTTGCATATATTATTGAACATTAGAAAATAATCCAAAAAGAGTATAATTTGTTCTCAGTAGATATATTTAGCTAAATTGTCGTATATTATGATACACCTACGTCTCTGCCCTCGAATTACATGCGGTGGATTTAGTTATAGCATATATGTTATTTTATGTTTTGTTCGCGTATGTGAGGTAATCACGGGTTCCATAGTATAGTAAATCTATCTTTTATTTAAAATGCTGGGGTGTGTATACCTGTTATGATCCTCATCAGATCACTGTTAAATTCTGCCTAATTGATATAAAATCTCAGTAAACACACCAACACTCACAGGTATATATATATATATATATATATATATATATATATATATATATATATATATATATAATCAGTGGCAACTAGTCTGATTTTCCGTTTAACTGGTATTTTATGTTTGGTTTTATTTCTAACTGGGAATGCGTATGTGCCTGTATGCGCTCTGTGTGCATGCAGGTGTCATTCTCATTACATTGAAGAGTAATTTCTGATATCCGGTCATACTTGTATTGATTGCTTGAGATTTCACCAAGTTTTCGCCCTGTTGGTTGTTAATTATACGTATTTTTTCCCCCATACTTCGTCCTTCGTTTTGCCTTGTTCTTCAATTTCACTTCGTTCCCTTGGAAACAGCGCTCGAATTTTGGATTGCAGTATTAATTGCTAATATTGTTGTTAAATTTCTGTCACTTTTAATGATGGTAGTGATGCCGTTTTCTTCTTCAGTTTGTTGCAATTCCGATCGAATATTTGTGAGGGCTTGTCTAGTGGGTATTCGTACTTGCCTGGATGTTATTAAATTCTTATTCGGCTGTGTGATCCCGGGCCACATGGTTTAAATATCATGTTTCTCATACTTTTGAATATTTAGGCTGGATGCATTTAATTTTTTCTAAAGAACTTTCTATATATTTAATAAAGTTTCGGACTTTTTTTGCGTGCCCGTTTCGAAGGCAAAGGACAGTAGAAATAAAATTAGTGAGCGGAGTCCCCATTTTTCTTATAGGGAAATAAACACCCGTATATTAGAAAATTGTGTGATTGCCAAACTTCTCGAAATAGTTAAGTTTCTCAAATCGTGTTTACAATCAGCAGTGCCAAAAATGTTCCTTAAGCATTACAGGAAAAGTAACAAAAAAACGATGGACAAGCTTATAAGCCGCTTATCGTTTAATGCCGTCGAAGGCCACCAATGAAAACTGTAGGATGCTGAAAAAACTATCCAGTCACTAGGTCGTCAACTTTTAAGTTTGTGCGAGAGCAGATACATTGTTTTAATATGAAGATAGAAACGTTGATTAGAATAACAGCTGATAAAAAAAGTTAAAAACCTCACAAGAGATCTGGACAAATGCACTGTTCAGTCTAAATTTCCTACAAATGCTAATGTATTTATTCACAATTATTTAAAAGTGATCTTGTCAAAACATCATTAAGAATTACTCTCCTTAGAAGCATGATTCTGCATTTTAAGTAAAACCTTGACATCCAGGCTGGACTTAAAAATTTCTACATTGACTTAACAAAAGGCATTTCCCTACTGGCATTTAATGAGAAAGAACTGAAAGTTGAGATGTTTAGTGCACTTTAATAATACCGAAAGAAACTCAAAGGCAGCCAAATCATTACAATGAAGCTGGTAGACGATTTAAAGAAAACTACAATCAGACAACATTTTACGACTTGCCACACCCGAAAAACAATCAGGAGTCGTTATACTTACAGCCGACGCTTATAGACTGTCCATGAATGAGGTCAACCGAAATTCAAATCAGACGACAAACTGAAAAATAATTCAACAAATATTGAATTAGAATAAGTGCTATTCTGTAAAAGATGGAAAACACTTTTTTCTACAATGGATGATTCTTAAATAAGTTCAAGTCTCATAGAAGAAATCCAAAATTGATAAATGTCGGAACAAACCCCGCAATACTGTTTGGTAAAACCAAAACTCATAAAAACGGTAATGGTCTCAGGATCTCCTCCGATGCGGCCTATTATTTCCACGACAACATCAACAGCTACGTGTCTCTACAAACTACTTCAACCATTACAAAATATTATAAACACGAATGCCACCAAGGTCTCTCTTGAGCTAGAAAATGAACTGAAAGGTAAAACATTCTAGAATATAAAATGGTCTCATCCTTATTTACGAACATTGTACTGTAAAAAAACGATCTTCTGTGTCTTGATTTAGAATGATTTTCAAGATTTTCATATAAACACCAGTGATCTCAAAGACCCCTTGTTAACATGCACAAAAAACGTGCAATTTACATTCATACCGCCAACAATTTTTTCTTATTGGACATTCAACTCACTAGAGAAGATATTATTAATTTGACACACATATAAAATTTTTACTTTTACCGGGCAATACATTCAGTAAAACAATATTGTGTCATAATCTCGCGGAAAAACCCTAGTTAACAACCTAGCAAACATAATCAGAAATATCTGGTCTGAATACATGATCAAGAAAGCACTAATCTGCCCGAGGAATATTTTGCTAATGAGCAACAACCCCGAGTAGTTCATAGATGTCAACATTGGACCACGCCCGAATAGTGCTAGAGAAGATACCGTCAAAAAAGTCTCTCAAAATATAAATTGTAAAGGAAACCAACTGATTACAATAGTTGCACGGTGCATCATTCGAGTCACTAAGGAAAATGTTCTCAATACACAAATGACAAGATATCAGAAATCACTCTTCAATACAAGGAGAATGACCCCTACAATAAGCACTTACAAATGAACCCTAACACGAAATAGGAGTAAAACGGTAAATCAGACTATTTTCCACCCACATAATCACATGAAAATCCAGGATATATGCAAATGAAAGATTTTAAAGTGTAGATGAGTATTCTCGAAATAAAGTGGCTATTATCAACTTTTTTATTAAATCCGCTTTGTTCCAAATAAAAAATACAGTGTAATATATAAATATATTCGTGTTTACATATTTCTATATTGTTTTACTTCCAAATTTATATATAAAGATATGTTTATTAGTAGATACTTGCGGAGATAATGAGAATAAATCGTTACTTGTATCTGATAAAATTTCTTTTTTTATTTTTGCAAATGGAAGGGTACTATGAATTGTATTAAGGCTCGCATTTCAAAAGAAAACAAATATATGTATGTAAAGACTGGGGAAGCAATCTGTGGAACGTGAATATTTTTATTAATTAGTCCGGGTTCATTGATTAATAATATAAAACTGGCAGTAATGTAATTTTAATTTGCATTATAATTCTAGATTTTTATACAAATTTGTCTCCTACTTTTGACTCTTCTATCTGTTAAAAATCAGCTTAATTACCTGGATATATTGCAATAAATATTTAGCATTAACTTAAACTGAATTTAGTCAAGAGGTAATTTATTCAGTATTTCTAGTTATATTGCAAGATATCTTTCTGATTCACCAACAATGCTAATTTGCTCAACCAGTATCAAAATACTCATTCTAAAGAATTTTGCTGGATTCTAGGTATCACAATTGCACCTTTATTTGATTGTTTTTCGTATTTTTTACCCACATAACTTTAATTCTTCCTCGAAGTTTTGCGGAATTCTTTACCACTTCTTATTTTAATGGTCCTTTTAAATCCAGTCATCGTATTGTTTGATTAAAACTTTAATGCTGATGAATTTGATAATAGAATAAATATCCTTTCGAAATTTTATGTATTCAAAATGCTAAGAGAACAGACGAGTGTTATTTACGAAATAAAATTTACAGAAATGAAATAGGAAATTTATTCAATAAAACACAAAATCAATATCTTCCAAATGATTCTAATTGAAAAAATGTATAAACCAATCAACAGCAGGTGTTACATAGCTTTCAAATATATTGTATAATCACGAAATTGCATTCGCATAGCTAGGAATGTTTGCTATTATAATATTAGGCGTGTTGGTCTCTTCTACCACCTAATAAATACTATTAAAATTATTAAAAGTAGTAGTAGTAGAAGGATTTGTACTAGTATGATTTCATTTGACTGTAAAATTATAAGTATTGTTGTTGTTACTAATATTATTATCAATTGTTGTAGTAGTAAAAGTAGTAAAAGTTGTAACAGTAGTGGTAGTGGTGGTAGTATTATTATTATTGTTATCTATAATAATTTATTGTTAATATTTCTCTTCATCAGTATAGACGAATATACTTATAAGAAGTATAAATATCATTATTATCATCTTTATTTGCAGTAGCAATAGTAACAGTAGAAGTTATAGTATTCGTAATAGTTAAACAAACAGTAGATGTAGTAATATTAACATTATCAGTAATCGTAACAGCAGTCGTAGTAGTTTTTGTTTTGGATGTATGATAAGTAACATTAATGTAGTAGTAGTCATAACAGTATTTCTAATATATTGGCATTAGTAGTTTTATTACTAGAAGTGCTGCATATTAATGCTAGTATAAATGTTATTAGTATTGATTATCCGTTAAAACTTTAAATCTGTTGGTCGCCTTCCCATTACCTGTTTATATTGAAATTTATCTTTGCTTATTTCTCACGTTTGTAGCACTATTTTTCCGTAATATTATTGTGAAACTCTAACGAACTATTCAAAACATGCTGCAAAACATTTATGGAGGAACAATTAAGGAGATTGAAAAAAATGTTTTAAGTGACAACTCTGGAGCATTCCCTGATGTGCTAAAGGAGAGTTTAACAACTGATGAGTTGCAGCATAGCTGTATTAGCCTGTTGGCGATGTTAGGTCGCACAGAGTTAGTTTCAAAAATTGTCGAAAAAGGGTTAGATGTCAACATCGCAGATAATAATGGTTACACACTGTGTCACTTTGCAGCAGCTTGGAATAAAGGTAGCCTGATAATTGAGCTCTACTTTAACGGAGCTAATGTTCATCAAAAAACGAAGAACTTTGAAACGCCTTTACAAATTGCGCAGCGCTATGGTCAGAAGGACAGTGAATATGCCTGTGAATGGGCAGGTTTGTTGTTTACATTGAATTAATTTTGGCAACATATTGGAATTGTGTTTAGTTATTATCATAAAGCATAAACATAAATACTGCGAATTAATGAGAACACTTGAGCTATGTTTTGCTAGTTTTATACGATAAAATGAACTTTTTTTATTTCTGTGAGCACCCTACATAGAAATGCTACCCTGGTTTTGCACTATTTTTATACTAAACTGTGTTTTGATTGATAAAGAAGGAGGTCTGGAGATGAAACAAATATTTGTTCCAAACTTTTAATTGACCAATATAAATGCAATTATGTATTAGGTGTTGTGCACCTAGTAACAAATTAGTTAAATATGACAAAAAGAAAAAACCAAAGACATCATGCACGAATGTTCTCAAGATTAGGCATTCCGTTTATGTTGTCTTTGGTTTATCCTTCTGGTCATATTTGAACTAATTTGTTACTAGATAATATATCTATATATATATATATATATATATATATATATATATATATTAACTCTCACAACAAATAACTAACTGTTATATATTTAACTGCATGGTGCCATTTTACCGTGAAATGAAGTGACTGAAACTCGTCAAGGCCAAAGTGTATTGATTTGCTGGGCTGCACAGAAGTGTTCAGAAATAGTTTTCCTAATTTGGTGAAATCTAGCATACATTGAAATCACATCGTATTTGTTTCATGTTCCGGCTCGGCAACCATAGTTTTAGTACTGTGTAAATTCACCTTAATCTACTGTTGGTATCTGGTATCGAAACAATAGCCATAGTGTTGGTATCCTTTACAGACTCGGTATATATATTATATATAGTGATTTATTGTTTAAGTCGCATTGTAAAAGACTTTAAATGACGTTGGCTTCACTACTGCAGGTTTGCACAATAGTCTAGGAGATGGTACTGTCCTATTTTCCCACATTCCTCACCCAAATATATAGTGGGTAAAGGACGTAATACCGGCTCCTACTGATATGTCGCCAGTAAGCACGAAACGAATGTGCACGAGATTGTACTTTCCGTTCATGCTGTCTTTGGATTATCATTCTGGTCATAATTGAAAAAAATTGTTACTATGTGCGCAACATCTAATACAGAATTTCTGTTAATAGACTAATAGCCGAAAGTACAGAAGTGTATTGCACAAAGAAACGAATGTGTGCATAAGATAACAACTTTTGTTCATACTGATTCAGCATACATTTCTAGTCCAATAAAAATTAACCCGTCACTATCTTTGCAATGCCTATTACTTGATCACTTCGTCGGAGACCAATTTCTCAACCAGAGCCAAATGCGAAAAATAAAAAATGGCAGAATTAAACATATTACAAATAAATATAATCAGAAAATTTCTTATAAAGTTTATTAAGGATCAATTCGTTTTCCCTAATGTGATTCACGCCCTTGTGAAGACGTCTGTATACATGAGATAACTACCTTTGACATATTCTCTTGGTCCTATTTAAATTGACTTGTCACTAGTTATGCAATACTTATTACTTAAGAGCACATTTGGACACCATTTTTAGCTAAAGCCAAATGTAAAAAAAGTGTAATAAATTTAGACAAATAATGAAGTTTAGGATCAATGCGCTTTCAAAAATGGGATTCATGTCTTCGTCAGGAAACGCATGCGTACATGAGTTAAACCGTAATTTCGAACAGATGTGAAATATCCTCTTGATCCTATATGAATTAACTTGTCTTTAGCTATTCATTGTCTTTTACTTAAGCACATAATTAAACGCCAGTTTATAGACAGCGCTAGATTTGCAGTGGAATGCAAAAGGACAGATTCAAACAGTGCAAAATCTGGCTTCGCTTCATAAGCAAGACTAAATCTTGAATGGAATTCATCAATTATCTTGTTATTTGCGTTTGTATTTTGCTTTAGTATTTTATTGAATTTTTTACTGTTTAGTTATTCGTTATCAATCTGGTATACTTTAGCAAAACTTTTGAAATTCAGATAAAAGCTAACTTCGCAAGTTTTTTTTGAATGGCATATTATTGATTTCCATATAGCTTCCAAATGCCCATCATATTTCCATTCCAGCATCAGTGTATTCTTTTGAGATGCGGTGAAAAAGGCATCATGATAAATTATAATCAATTCAGTTCGTTTGAATTTTTAAATTTAAATTTATAATCCTACTTGCTAGGAAGATTATGAAAATGTCTTTTGTAAATATTTATCTACGGGGTTTTTGTCCTTTAATCTGACAATTCGCACATGATTAATATGAGGCCCTACTGCATACTGCATACAAAAATTGCGTGCTTTAATTGATCATTTAGCATAATTAAAAGCAACGACTTTTATTTGCTTCTAAATACCCATCATATTTTGATCTAGAACCATCGCATTTTTCTGAGACGCGTTGAAAAATGTATAATGATAAATTACACTCAATTTGGTTAGTTTAAATTGAAATTTATATGCCTGTTTGCTAGGAAGATTGTGAAAATTTCTTTTGTAAATATTTATCTACGAGGTTCTTGCTAATTAATCTGGCAATTTGCACATGATTAGTATGAGTCTCTACTGCATTCTGCATACAGAAATTGCGTGCTCTAATTGGTCATTTAGAATAATTAAAAGCAGACTTTTATTTGCTTTACAACGCGCGAAAACGCAATGTTTCTATGAAAATTCAAGACTATTATTAAATTCTGATTTTACAAACCCGTAATTTTTCCGAGGAAACTGAAAAGGGAATCATTAGGCATGTTTGTCGCAGAACAAAATTTGAGTAAAACAAGATATCTAATTTCAGTAAGCAATGTTATAATTTTCATTGAAAATAACGATAATTCCTTATTTTTGAGTCGCAAGGGTCAGTTATCTTTTGCTTCATCTATGCATAAGTCCGTAACACGTTTTATTTAAATTTACATTAATTATATCTACTACCACGTTTATTATGTTAGCAGAAAATAAAATGAAAATCATGGCGGGTCTATGGAAGATATCGTTTAAATTATCTGGCAAACCGAATGCCCTTGATATCCAATAATCTCATTAGAATAAGAATTTATTCGATTGAGTAAATGTTATCTTTGAATTCGTGAGTAGGCTGCGCACAAACTGAAATTAATAATATAAATTGAATCTTTGCTTAACAATAGTTAACGTTTTGCAACTTTTGGTGAAAAAAATTAATAGGGTATAGTCTTTTTTCTAAACATCAAACGTTGTACTATATTTGAAATATAGCAGTTTTCGCAGGTGAATAGCTGCATTATTTACAACTTGCATAAAAATTTTTCATCGATATAGATTACATGGAGTGAGCAGATTGACTCGATTAAAGCTAAAACATAATTAGATGCAAGCGCCGTAAATTCTATCGACGCGTTTTATTGTTCGCTGGTTATTTTCACAACTCATAATTTCATACTTTTATGTACAAACATGGTATTTCCTAGTAGTCAATTGTTCGGATTCGATCGTTTATGAGAGAAAACTCTGGTTTTGTTTGGTACACTTCTGTTACATTTTTGAGTGATATCAACTATGCCATCATAAATGTGTGCTTTGACATTTTTCAATGATAGCAGCAGTTATTTGTATAATACTTTATGTTTCAATAACAGACACCTTATTTAAATAGGTTGTTGCAGCTAGGGAAATGAATTTTGAAACCACTTATAGCTATTGAGTAAAAGCTTTTTTAATGAATCTTGCATATATGAAGATTTAGCTGTTTGATTAACTTATATAGATCTATTTAAAAACTAGTTGTTCTTCTTAGTTATAGCTGGTAAATTTAGCTTGAAAGAAATTTTTTGTGCATTATAGGTTGGTCTATATTCGTCTTAGAAACTATTTTTAAATGCTCCTAGTCAATCCGATAGTTCAAGTCTTCTAGTATAACAAATTATGGTTGCTCATTTGAGGTTAAATTTTATACAATTTATTAATATAACATTCTTGAACTATATTTCCTTTGCGTGTCTAAGTATCAGGTTTCTCAAGTGCATGGCCTTTAAAATTTGATTTCAATATGCTGTATGAAACGTGGGCGCATTTTGCGAAACAGTTTGATCGTTTTTACGATCGTTTAAAAGAATGATTTCTCGTTGGCATAGTAAGTATTTTGTGAGTACTAGATTCTTACGGAATGTTAAGAAATCTCACCTCTATATGTGTTACTATTATTAGTATGTTTTGGAATATTCACTGTACGTCACGGAGATCCTTTTTAACATTTTTTCGTTATTGTGTCGTATTTATTTGACTATTTTAGATACTAATGAAGTGTCATATATATGCGTTTGACAATTTTAACTACCATAATTGTGTTGTCTATTTAATAAAAGATATTGTTGAAGAAAAGTGGTAATACTTTTGAGCTTTATGCAATTCAAGAATTTATAAGAACGCGAAGTGATGTCACAGTATAATGTGGTGCAAGATTGTTAGTGCAAAAGCAAATGTAAGATGTAAAACCGATTGTTACGAAAGCGCTTATGTAAGCAAGTTCCATAGCATTTGCAAATTTCGATTGTCGCTCGAATGTTTTATAAAGTTTTCTATATATGTTAAAATGACATTCCTATTTATAGTTAGAATAATATGCATTTTGTATAGTACAATGATCATATTTTTGCCTCACTATGGCTTTCGGGAAAAATATATGTTTGTATCGTTTTTAGAACAGAAATTTTAATTTTCAAATTCTTTTGGAATTCCATTATTTGTAATAGTGGGAAGTGTATTTGTTGCAGTTCATTCTGGATATGTTGAGATGTAATCATTGTGTAGTAAATATAGGTAAATAATGATTCAGTTTAGAAGATGTGGCGAAAGATATATAAGATGGATGTAGTTGGTATTTAAAATTTATGGGTCTCATGGCTGTCTCAATTATACTTGCTGATATATTTTAAAGTTTCTGACAGATTAATTTGGAATATGCTGGCAAAATTTCTGTGAAAAGTGCATGATTGGCTGTAGTCAGGCAAAATTTTCAAAGTTATTGTTTGAACTTGCCAGAAACATTTCACTGAATTTTTATGTCTGCTATAAAGACTTTGCTTCCACATTAAATTACACTCGAAGCGAATATCTTGCAAATAATTTGATATATTTTGATTCCCTCCTTAGCATTTGTTTGAGTTTTTATGAGGATAGCTCATATGCGTGCAATTCTGCTTTGTTATACAAACAAAGGTTTTGGCGTATATTTGAAGCTCGCAAAAAAGGCTTCAAGAATCGTTACTTCGGTATAAATATTATATATAATGAGTTGCATATTTTCATTAGTTCTCAGCCATAAACTGTATCTAAATGTTCTAATAAGTATGCCGCTTAATTTATTAGTTTTCCATGTGAAACATTCAAAGGACTCTCGCCCGGCGTTCTGCCTATGTATATGAACCTAAAAACGACCTGTATAAGTTTGAGAGTCGCATTAATACCTGAATGAGGAATGGATTCATTGGAGTCAAATACTTTTTACTGAATCATGGGTGACAAAGCTGCTGCAGTTACGAACAACAACGCAATGCCAAGTAGGATTATGACGTTTGTCGCACTTCTTCTCTATTTATTCAGTGATATCCTTCTCGATATTAAATTTCTCGAATGCATGATTTGCCACTTCAGTTGTGTCCTGTTGCATTTCTTCGGACATGTCAGCATTTTAATAACTGCCTTACGACTTCCTTCTGTCATGTTGGAAAGCATGAGCACAACTGACAATCACAGGGTGAAGTAAAATTAAAAATTTTAATTTAATATTAATTCCGAAGCATTAGAGGTGAATAGAAAAAAATATCATTTGAAATCTGTATGTGTTAACCAAGTGGCATTTAAAAACGAGTTGATGTCATGGCGGGGCAATTCTTCATCATCAAATGACCAATAAATAGTAGTTCCCGCTAAGTCATTTTCGTTTCCTCAAATGCCTATAGAACAGACACAGTTATTTTGATATACCGCGAAGGAACTTGTGATAGTAGTTAAGAACTCTCAAAAAGTTGTAATAAGTCTTTAAAAGATTTTGGTGACGCATGGTTCTTGATCTAATTGAAATTAGAATACAAAAGTTGAATACCGTGAGGTGTAATACAATGCTCTAGTAGATCAACAGGTGTCGTTGTGATTTTGTTTCGTCACAATTGACTTTGAGCACATGATCTGCTAAGTATGATAGAACATTTCTAAGATGCCTGCATGCGAGTCTAGGTCAGGACAAAAGAACATTATTTCATTACGTAATGGCACACAGTGTTCGGATATATCGATCAGAATGTTGTCTATAAACCTCTGAAATGTCTAAGTGGCGCACTTGAAAACAAACGTTATGTAAAGGTATTCATATAGGCCAAAAGGAGTGATGACTGCGTCTTATCTATATCTTCTGGGTCTGACAGAATTTAGTGCTAGGCTTGTCTGAGGTAGATCACTGAGAAGTATTTGCTACCACTGAGTTTTTCCAGAAATACACTTTTAATAGAAATAGGGTATGCTTTGACCTTGGTCACAGATTCTAGCTTAAGATAATTCCCGCAGCTTTAGAAACCAAATGTAGCGAGGAGGCCGTAAGACTTTTTAATTGCCTGACGATGCATTCTTCTAGAACTCTTTAAAACGCTTTTGGGCAGCTTTGAGTTTGGCAGCGGGTAACGACCTCTTCTTAATGCAATAGGCTTTCCTGTTGTGATAGTATGGTGCATTGTGTTGATGGCATGTAGCTCTGATTTGCTGAAATTGAACAACGATTTATATTCGTGTAGAAAGTTTGATATTTCCGTCATAGAATGCAACAAGAATGATATATAACTCCAAACGTTCTGTATCAGTTGTCCAAAAACTTAGGTCAAGTCCGGTGGAGGGGTCAATGATGTTCTGATTTACGAGATCATTAATGAGCCGTCCTTTTGTCCATCCAATTATTAAATTATAGTATAATGTTAGGCGGAAAGAACAGCAAATAACGCGCTCTGAAGTTTGCCCCATCATATGAACTGTCTATATACGTCTGACGAAGATAGAGTAGTTAATACTAAGGATGCCGATCTTTGAGCGTAAAGTCATGGCTAGAATGTCAAACATGGTTTTCATTGCTGATGGTATAATTAGCTACAGAGCGACAATATATACAATACAGTGGTATTTTCCAATTCGCGAGACAGAAACTTGGCCATAAAGTTTGATGTTTGCTTTTCATGCCAAATTGTGGTGAACAATGAAAGGTTATCTCTCTCGGGGCCAAGTACCTCGTTAATTTCAACGTAAGTCTTTGACAGGAAAAAAAATATTAAGTTGCTGTTCACAATTTCAAATACCAAAATTTGAATGGCATATAACAATGAAATTTAAAAAAACTTATATACCCATTTTAACTTTTGTAGTTGCACGTCAACTAATTATTTTTTTGTCCTTTATGAGATGAAGATGCCTTCTTCAGATATTTTGGAAAATGGCATAATACAATTTATTTAGCGTAATTTGTGATAACATTTTTAGCTAGTCGTAAATTTTGGCCTAAAGATATTTTTCATAGGCTCCAACTGAATGAAAGTCAAAACAAAATGTTAATTGGTAAAAGCTGCATATCATGTGTAATGTGCGTCATGGTAGCGTAGTGGATAGAGGAACAGACTCCGAAGTAATATTCCTAGGTTCGAGCCCTGTCCGCGGCAAAATTCTGGGTATCAACTAAAGAAATTACAGTAAGCATGAAATAGGCCCAATGGATTCATTTCCTTTGTTACATTATGTTTCAAGAACGCGAAATTAATGTGAATTATTGTAACCAGAACACATAAAGTCAATAATTAATCCATTATAAAAATCTTTAAAGCATCAGCGCTTCCTCAGGAAGTGGGGTGTCTGTTTTAAATGACAGATTGTTGGTGGCTAGTTTGAAGTTTAGGTTCAAAGAGGTGCCATCTAGGTGCCACCTGATGTAAAGATTAACCAAAATACATAATTTAGTACATGACTGAAAATCGTGTGTAGAGTGCATCTGGGTAGCACCGCGGATGGATTCATATACTCCGAAATAAGCTTGCGCATGTTTTAGCTGTGTTCGCCATAAAATTCTGAAATAACTCGATATGTTATAAATGAGTAAAAAAACCGGTCGAATGAACGAATTTTCTTTTGCTATCATATACAACGTTCATTTGGCACTAATTAATTTCTATATTGTAGAATTTGTGTTTATATCAATTTCGCAAACTTGATTTAAACAATTTTTACCACCATCCGCATAATCAATGATTGATTAATTAGATAGATTAAATAAAGGCTACTCCTGCTAATCGAAGGAATATAACCTACCATTACAAAAAGGATATATCATATAATTTTAATTTAAAGGCCAATGTAAACTTTGGCTTATTATTAAGTTGATTTTAGGACATTCCATAGTATTATACAGACTCAGTAGAGAAATTTTAGCCAATGGTAGACCACTTAAGAGACTTTCCCTTAAATTACTGTCCCCGAATTTAAAAATGCACTATGATGAAGAAAGCATGATCTGGAGAATATTTTTAACTAACAAGCTTTTCGTAAGGAGTGAAGCATGCATTAAATGATCAATGTTCCAATCGAGCTGATCACAAACTAAGCGTGTATACACTCAAATCTAGTACATAGTGTGTGTAAAAAAGATTTTTAGAAATAAAATTTAATTAGTTTAATAGTAAACTATAAACTGCACCAAATGGCTTTAAATAAATTCAGTTTGGATCATCAGACTTCAATGGATATATTTACAGCAATAACCAAAATATTATTATTATTGCTAAAGCTTACCTGCTAGATATAGTGTCTGATTTCGAATAGTCCAAAATTTGTGGTGGGTATTAATGTATATATCATATATATGAGATAATAATGTTAAAAATTCTTTAGAGATTTCCTTTAAATTTTTTGAATATATCCTTAATATTTATATTAAATTGCCTAGTTGTATTATAAAGTCTACCTATTTGCTGTATTTTATTGCATTTCTGAATCACCAGAAATTAATTTAACTGGAAACGTTTTGAAAATCACGTTTCACTTTATTGTGCTTCGTAATTGTGGAACTATTACTAAAAAAATGCTTTAGAAATGCTTAATACCGTGGTGAAATTCTTTGAAAATATTTCCTTTGAATTTTAAATATTACCAATTCAATGCATCAAATTGGTTGTATGAAATATCATGCCACCACAAAATGCACTTCAGATTTTCTTTAAGAGGATCCAGATCAGAAAACGAGATAATAATACAAGTTTGCTAGTAAAGTTCACTTGCTAATGAGAGCAGAGTCCTAATAATTAGTAACGAAGTACGCTATAACATCTATATTTATATTCAACCGAATATTCTCCAAAACCCATCTTTTGATTTCGGGCATATGCATTTACGTTTGTTTTTCACAGTCTTACTTGTGTTCGTTATTCTATCGCAATTTTACGATAAAAAAAAGTAGTTAAAATTAGTTCCCTCTAGTATTTCGTCAATCATCACACAATGAACCGTACATTTGAAACAGTAGATATACTGGTGGGAAAACTAGCCTTTAGATCTTTATTTGACCACATCGTTTAATAAAAAGTGATGCTTAAATTAAGAAAGCTGGTTTACATTCGCTATTCCTACACACAATAAATTGATCTGAGATAACTCATTTGAATTTTCGTGTATTTTGTATTTTCACTCACACCTTTTATTTAGTTCATTTATTGAATGTTTAATAATATAAAAGTTTCTTCGATGACAGTTTTATTTATCATCGTTGACAAATGTTTTGTAAAAAAATTTTAAACAAACTTTTCAGAATGTCGCGATGCTCTGCTTGATATGATAAAAAAAACTAAAGAGATCTTAAGCAGTTTGGAGAAAAATAGCAATAAATTAAGCAAAGAAGAAAAGGTTAGTTATGGGTGTAATTAAAACATCTTTATATTTATTACATTAGTCGCCATATTTTTTTAACAAGTTTATATATTCCACATTCTATTAATAATTAACTATTCTAAAATAACAATTTGTAATTCAGAAAAAATTTAACTTAAACATTTTGTTTAATATACGTATATGCATAGATTTCCACTGCGTCTTGACCCTCGCTAGTCAGTTTGCTGCCGTACTTTGATGAAGATCATAGAAGGTCGAAACGCTTCAGTATCCGTGACTGACTTTAGTTTTTTCTATCTTGTTCGACGACCGGTTAAATACAATGCGATTAGCGTTTAAAAAATTGTTACCATCACTCGCACAATCAATGATTTTTAAAAAAATTTAATATGCATTGCTTGATATGTGATAAACTCTAATAGACATAAAAAACTATTTATGTGAAATAAAAAAAATGTGAATAAAGAATATTTTATTGTTAAAAAAAAGTATTTATACTTCGGGCTTACTGATTTTTAAGCATTCCCATTTAGTATATTGATGCAGCTGTCTTTAAAATATTTACTTATCGAAATTCAAGAGGTTAAGTTTAATAAAATTAGTGATTAAAAGCATTAAAGTTAGCTAAAAAAAGTGTTCATATAAAATTTAATTATCTGCCTCTGAAGCAAAGGCGCTTTTGTTCAAATCCAGCCCGAATTTTTTTCCTACCACAAATGAGAAAAAATCTTTTAATAATAATTGATTGCGCGGGTGGTGGTAAAAATTCTTTAAATCAAGTTTGCAAGCTTGAAGTAAACACTAATACCATTGTATTTAATTAGTCGTTGAAAAACATAACAAAACTACCGCCAGTCGCAACGCACTGACGCGTTTCGACCTTCCTTGATCATCATCAGAGTACAACGGCAAACTGACTAGCGAGAATCAAACCACATTGAATATACATGGAAATCAAATTTAGATATGCGGCTCTCACCTCGAGCAGTCTTGCATACATTGAACTTGACTGGAAATTTCGGCTGCACAATTTCTAAGCAGTCAAGAAAATTAACTACGCAATAATTGATTGCACGGTTGGTGGTAAAAAATTTTTAAATCAAGTTTGCAAGCTTGAAGTAAACACCAATCCCATTGTATTTAACCAGTCGTCGAACAACATAACAAAACCACCGCCAGCCGCAACGCACTGACGCGTTTCGACCTTCCTTGATCATCATCAGAGTACGACGGCAAACTGACTATCGAGGATCAGGACATGCTTAAATCAGAAATTTGGGCTTGTACAGCTCTCACCTCGAGCAGTCTTGCATACATTGAACTTGACTGGAAATGTCGGCTGCACAATTTCTATGCCGTCATCAGAGTATGACGACAAACTGATGATGATCAAGGAAGGTCGAAACGCGTCAGTGCGTTGCGACTGGCGGTAATTTTGTTATGTTGTTCGATGACTGTAATAATGGGATGAGTGTGTACTTCAAGCTCGCAAACTGATTTAAAAGATTTACCACCATCCGCGCAATCAATTATTGTGTAATTGTATTGTCTATATATATGTGTGTGGCGAAAGCTACAAACAGCTAATGTTCGTGACTGCATAGAAATTGTGCAGCCGACATTTCCAGTCAAGTTCAATGTATGCAAGACTGCTAGAGGTGAGAGCCGCATATCTAAATTTGATTTCCATGTATATTCAATGCGGTTTGATCCTCGCTAGTCAGTTTGCCGTCGTACTCTGATGATGATCAAGGAAGGTCGAAACGCGTCAGTGCGTTGCGACTGGCGGTAGTTTTGTTATGTTGTTCGACGACTGGTTAAATACAATGGGATTGGTGTTTACTTCAAGCTCGCAAACTTGATTTAAATAATTTTTACCACCATCCGCGCAATCAATTATTGTGTAATTGTATTGTCTATATATGTGTGTGTGGCGAAAGCTACAAACAGCTAATGTTCGTGACTGCATAGAAATTGTGCAGCCGACATTTCCAGTCAAGTTCAATGTATGCAAGACTGCTAGAGGTGAGAGCCGCATATCTAAATTTGATTTCCATATATATTCAATGCGGTTTGATCCTCGATAGTCAGTTTGCCGTCGTACTCTGATGATGATCATGGAAGGTCGAAACGCGTCAGTGCGTTGCGGCTGGCGGTAGTTTTGTTATGTTGTTCGACGACTGGTTAAATACAATGGGATTGGTGTTTACTTCAAGCTCGCAAACTTGATTTAAATAATTTTTACCACCATCCGCGCAATCAATTATTGTGTAATTGTATTGTCTATATATATGTGTGTGGCGAAAGCTACAAACAGCTAATGTTCGTGACTGCATAGAAATTGTGCAGCCGACATTTCCAGTCAAGTTCAATGTATGCAAGACTGCTAGAGGTGAGAGCCGCATATCTAAATTTGATTTCCATGTATATTCAATGTGGTTTGATCCTCGCTAGTCAGTTTGCCGTCGTACTCTGATGATGATCAAGGAAGGTCGAAACGCGTCAGTGCGTTGCGACTGGCGGTAGGTTTGTTATGTTTTTCGATGACTGGTTAAATACAATGGGATTGGTGTTTATTTCAAGCTCGCAAACTTGATTTAAAAAAGAAAATTAACTGTTTGCATCTATCGCCACATAAACATATATATAACACCATTCTGTTCCAACTTCTCAAAAAATAAACTTGATACGTAATTTATCTCAAAGAGTAACCAAAATTTGTTCCAATGAATTTCATTGTCAAGAAGAGGCGATGCTGGACATCTTTGTTAAAAAACGGATGTGTTGAAAATTGCATTGAAACAATCATGGTGCATAAACAACGACAAAAACAATAAAGCCGTACCCAACCAAAAAATCATATATATATATATATATATATATATATATATATATATATATATATATATATATATATAGAGTGAGCCACATACGAAGCCTTATGGATAAAAAATTGCAGCCGGACTTATGTAAGCAGAAGAAGCACGTACAAGCATTGAGCTTGAACTGGATGTGACGCACGCGATTTGATTGGTTTCAGTTTTTCACACTCTCTCTATGTTCACATATTTCTATCTTGTTTTGCTTTCCAATTTATATATAAAGATATGTTCATTAGTATATATTTCTGAAGACAATGCGAAATAAATATTTCTTATACCTGGTAAAATTTCTTTTGTTTTTGCACACAGGAAGGGTAGAATTAATTTTATTAAAGCTCGCATTTCGAAACAA